>JAPKLW010000866.1:200372-259755 GCA_026898455.1 Plectranthus barbatus
GTTCCCTTATTCACCAAAGCTTAGCAAAAGAATAGTGTAGTTGAAATTCACATTTCAAACAGTAGAGATGAGAACAAAATCATTAGCACAGAGAAATTCCCCTTCTAGAGAAATGCTATTCTTGAAACTTACACTCCCCATGTGAACAGCTGAGGTTTCTCCAAATATTCTCATTCATAATTAATCCCTTTTCTCTCTCTCTCTCTCTCAACAATTATAATTATTCCTTCCCACCCCACTCATCGACTCTTGCAGTTGCACATCAATTGCTTTCTCATAACACAACCGCTTTTGGATTTCTCTATTTCATTTATTAATATTAATACACACTGATAATAATATATACTCCGTCCAGTCCCACTTTAATAGTCTCATTTCCCATTTTCGTGCGTCCCACTTTAATAGTCTCGTTTCTAAAAAGGGTAACTTTTTCACACTCAACAATAAAATATTAATTCCACTCAACTCATTCTACACTCACATGTCTTGGTTATTGTGCCAAAAACAAATGAGACTATTAATCTGGGACGGAGGGAGTATATTTTAAAATATACTGGGAAAGAATATTCGATAACATTAAATCAAACGAAAGTTGGTTTATGGGTAAATTTAAGATTGAAAACTGAATCCCACTCACTCACGTCTGTCTTAACTCATACAATTTCTTTTCAAAAGAATAAACTTAGTCTGTATCAGAAAGTAAAAAAAGAATATAAAGCAGGTTTGTTTCTTCTGGTAAATTAAGTGCATAGCAATAAATTGTAACCACAATTCATAAGTACATCCCCATCTCCAAAACTACGTATTTGGATTTTTGTGTTGCGGTTAAATTTTGCTTCCAATTATAAGAGAACAGGTGTGGTGTATTTGTCGGGAAGAGTTGACTAATTTTGAAACATTTATTTTGGTATTTTTTTGTTTTCATTCATTATTTTGCATAAGTAAAATGCTGTTTGGCCAGAATCTGGTCAATCAGATATTAATATAATTCTCACATATATTTAATTATTACTTTATTTAAAAAGTTTAGTGTTTTATATTATTTTACAAAAATATCCTTTCTCTTTAATTTATAAATTATAGAAATTAATTTAAAATTTGAATATTTCTCTCTGCACTAATTACAATTTATGTTCCCAATACAGTCATCAATTATATCTATCATCAAATAACAATTCATTTAATTTTAACAAAGTATTATGTATCATACTCTATATTCAAAAATATAAACTACTTGGCAAAAGTATAATATTTCATAGTTTATTAATTTATATCTTAAAAATGTAAATATTTTTTACGGCACATTCATTTTATTTGCTTGCGTAAACTTTAAAATAGATTAAAATCATAATCTGCAAATATGATATCAAACGCTTAGAATTTTAAATAAATACTATATATTTGCAAGAGCTTCAAAAAGATGTCTTAGATAATTATTAATGAATTTTCTAACAATTTTATAAGAAAACCAATAAATTATATTGAATTTATTGTTTTTGGTGGTGGTAATATGAAACGTCACTAACCAAAAAAAAAAAACCTAAATTGATATATATAATAACATAAAATAATGTGACAATCTTTTAGGAAGATAAATGGGCAGTAATTATGTGAACATTTGGGAAGATATTAACTTTTTCTTGTGAAATATAATTCTTATTCAAGTTTCAAAAACTTAATATAATACTACCTCTGTCCCGCACTATTAGTCCCATATGGTTTCGGTACATGAACCAATGTTTGTGAGTGTAGTGAAATTAATATTTTATTGATGAGTGTGAAAAAGTTTGTCATTTTAGGAAATGAGACTAATAGAGTGGGACAGACCAAAAAGGCAAATGAGACTAATAGAGTGGGACGGAGGGAGTATATTATATTATTATTTTATTTTAAGCTCATATATTTTGATTATTTATTTTGAAAGAATAATTACTAAATGACATTGTATTAAATTAGTGTTTTACCAAGTATACTGCGACGAATATTTGTATAAAAATAAATAATCATGTTATCTCTAAAATGAATTAACATGATATAAAGATAATTAATTTATAACTTTTAATATACATTATAGTAGGATTTCATAAATAATACTCAACTTTGTTACATTTAAATTATAATATACATTATAGTAGGATTATCAGATTTATCATTACAATAGGTGGCTAATGAAAATCTTGAAATGATATATAATCAAATATAATGTTATATAAATGCAAATCTTTGGACTCAAATAAAATGTGGAGCAATTAGGACTTAAAATTTTAATAATTAAAACAAATCTTGATATTTATAATCTAAATGTATGTTTATATTATCTAAATTATTTTATCTAAATATTATAAATTTGGAGTATAATCAATCTGGGATTTTAAAGATAGTTTTGTTATCAATTGAGAATGTGAAAGATTAATTATCAATTCGTTACCTGATATTGACGTCCTAAATTGAGAAATAATTTTTCGGGTCATGAATTCTCAATTCGTTAGCTGAACCAAAGATAGACTAAAGAATTAGTTGGATGCGCAATAACACTCAAGAGACTGGAAAGTCAGTTTGAGACTGGTTAGTCTGGGTTCCATCACTTTGGGACTGACAAGATTGGGACCTCATCCATCGTGAAACTCACCATTTTGGGACTCACCAGTTTGGAACTCGTCAGTCTCAAACTTACGTGACTGGGGATCGATTTCGAACTAATGATGATGTCAGCCAACATGACGGCTTCAACATGTAGTCTTAGTTTCAGTCCCTGCGCATAGAGACAAGAAAAATTTGTCTAAGGATTAGCACTAACAAAGTACATACTATAAGGATTAGATATTATTTAAAGTCTGCAAGTCCAAGACTTCAGTCTAGATTTCTCGGAATGATCAGTCTGATTCCCCAGACTGACCAAAGACTGTCATTCTGACATAAAGGTGAACAGTCACCGTCGTAGTCAGAAAAAAAGGGGAAAATGTACAATACTTTTCGAGAAAGGCTACATAACTGCGCAGAGGACAGAAATATTGGATTGGTCGAACATCCAATGTGTCTAATGACTATAGATATTTGAATCTCACTCATCCTCCTATAAATAGTCGAGGACTTCTAGAGATTCAAGCACTAACACCGAACTCACAAGCTTGCCGAAACTCTGGTAAATTTACGACTTAAACGGTAGAGGCTTTCAAAGCTTTCCATTTTCACTCATGTGAATACGAGACACAGAACATCTGTTCTTGAGTTAATTTTGGTATTCTTTCTCTCCAAGAAAGAATACAATTGTCAAGTATGATCAATATTTGACTCTTACAGGCGATCTTGCCGCCAAGCTGACAGCTCCAGGGTGAACTGTAAAGATCATATTCCGGCGACGAGGAGACTGCGTTTGTTTGCTTTATAGCTAAATTAATCTAATTATATTAATTCATGAGTGTATAACTATACCTTAATAATTATAACTGAAATATGGAAATTCAAATTTTAGGTACATTTTAAATTTAAAATTCAAGATTATCTAAATTATTTCACAAGCCTCATATTGAATCATATTTAGACAATTAATCATTTTAACTACGGTGAATCACACATATACACAAATAAGAGGCTCTTTGTTGCTGTACTGAATTTTTTTTTAAAGAAAACTTTGTTGAATTTTCATTTTAGTTTTTCTAATTTACAAATGTTTATTTATTTTGATATTCCTTTTAATGCAAATATTTATTTAGTAGAGTAAATGTAATCGATTAATTTTTTTAAAAGATATGATAATTTATTATATCATTTTAGAATTTGATCATATTGTGAGTCTCATTTTAATATTTTGAATTGTTAAGATTTGAAAATTAATTAAAATAAATATCCATATTCACAATATAAATATAAGTTTATATTATCTATATCATTTAGCTTAAAATAATTTTTTTTAGATAACTTTAAGATTAAAAAATTTATTAACCTGCATAAAAAATCGAAAAATCAAATTAAGTTGATAGTAACTATCTCGTAAATTACAATTTGGGAATCCATAATTAATCTTAATGATGGAAAGAAAATGTTATTTTAAATATTATAAAAGGGTAATATTGTCAAATGTTAAGTATATTATTTTAATATAAAGTGACAAGATGAGAGAGAAAATAATTTTTTAATATTTTGATTGACTAGAATCTTGCCATTTAGCAAAACCCTTTGCATAATAAATATCCAGCACCTCATACATTTTGCCTTGGAGTCAACTTCACGAGCGAGCACCATGGGTTTCACTAGTTAATTAGCAAAATATCACGTGAAGAGGCAAACCAAAAACCTTTTTCTTTTTTAAACTTGTAAATCTCATCAACCAAATCTTTCTCAAAAATTAAAAAAAATAAAATCTAACTAGTATGATGAGTTATCACAGCAGTCAGCTTCGGCGGCGTCTCATGGGGGCCATCTTCATCATCATTTTCATGCATTCAGCGAATTCAACCAGCAGAGACGCAGCGGTTCTGCTCCGAGTCAAGACGAGTCAACTCCAGGACCCACTCGGAGCGCTGAACGACTGGCTCGAAACCTCCCCCAATGCGCCATGCAACTGGACCGGCGTTTCTTGCGACCGCGATGGTCGTGGCGTTGTTGCCTTGGAACTCCCCAGCGTCGAAATCTCTGGGGAGTTTCCGGCGGATTTTTGTCGGATTTCTACGCTGCGGAACCTCGATCTCTCTAATAACAGTCTCGGAGGGAACATCAGCTCTGATTCCATTTCTCTATGCTCTCATCTTTTCTCTCTGAATCTCTCTTCCAATTACTTTGTCGGCGAGTTGCCCGCCTTCCCGCTGGAGTTCCTCAACTTGACGGTCTTAGATTTATCTATCAACAACTTCTCTGGTGAGATTCCGGTGGGTTTTGTCAACTTAAGAAGACTCCAGTTTCTCTCTCTTGGTTCGAATCTACTCGACGGATCAATCCCGGAGTTCCTGTCCAATTTAACCGAGCTAACTCAATTAGTGCTGTCAATAAATCCTTTCCGGCCGAGTCCGCTGCCGTCAAACATCGGACGCCTGACCAAACTTGAGGTCCTGGTGGCATCAGATGCGAAACTCGCAGGTAAAATCCCTGAATCCTTTGGAAACCTTACTTCAATCAAACTCTTCGACGTGTCAGTAAACAATCTTGTCGGAGAAATTCCAAAAAGCATCGGCGGACTGAAAAATGCGGAGCAAATCGAATTGTACCATAACCAACTCTCCGGCGAGCTTCCGGACGAATTTTCCGGTCTCACTTCTTTGCTTCGTTTTGACGCGTCGCAAAATAATCTGACCGGGAAAATTCCCCATAGTCTGGCGGCTCTGCCGTTGGAGTCTTTGCATTTGACCGACAATTCTTTAGAAGGTGAAATTCCGGAGATTTTGGCGTTAAATCCAAAACTTCAAGTGCTGAGGCTATTTAATAACAGGCTTTCGGGATCCCTGCCGGGATTCTTCGGCATGAATTCCGATTTGATAGAATTCGACGTTTCTGGTAACAAGTTGGAAGGTCCCTTACCCCAAAATCTGTGTTACAGAAAAAATCTTCAGAAATTGATTGTATTTGGGAACAGAATTTCTGGTGCATTACCTGATTCTTACGGTGAATGCAGCACTTTATATTACGTGCGGATTCATGACAATGAGCTTTCTGGAGTTGTGCCTGATGCTTTCTGGGCGCTCGATCTCCAAGTCGTCGAGTTCACCAACAATAAATTGGAAGGCAGTATTCCACCGTCAGTTTTTAGGGCAAAAGGGCTAGAGGAGTTGCTGTTAGCCGGCAACAACTTCTCAGGCAAATTGCCGGTTGAAATATGCCATTTGAAAGAAGTGAGGAAAATATATTTGACCGGAAATAGCTTCTCCGGGGAGTTGCCTTCGTGCATCAACCAAATGACGAATTTGCTTGAGCTTCACGTGAGAGGAAACAAGTTTTCCGGTGAGATTCCAAAGCAGATCGCAGGGTGCAAGGAGTTAACGCAGTTGGATTTGTCAGATAATCGGCTCACCGGCGATATCCCGGCGGATCTGGGGACTTTGCCGGTGTTAACCTCCTTGAATCTTTCCAACAATCTTCTGTCCGGGGACATTCCAGAGCAGTTAACTATGCTGAAGCTGAATGAGTTCGATATGTCGAATAATCGGCTTGAAGGAAGAGTCCCAGCAGGTTTTGCCTCCACGTTTTATCTGCCTAGCCTTGCAGGCAATGCAGGATTGTGTAGCACGGATCTGAAGCCGCTTCCTCCATGCTCGAGATCGAAGCCAACGAGCTTGGTGCTGGTGGGAGTTCTATCAGCTCTTGCTTTCCTACTGGTTGTCTCACTTCTCTGGCTGATGATCAAAAACAGGAAATTCATCTCCTTTGGTTGCGGAAGAAAACAGCATTGGAAAATCACATCATTCCAGAAGATCCGGTTCAAGGAGGACGAAGTGCTCTTCTCATTGATCGATCAGAATCTTATCGGGTCTGGTGGATCAGGCCGAGTGTATCGTGTGACGTTGAAGAGTGGGAAGATCGTGGCTGCCAAGCGGCTTTGGGAGGCGAAAGGGGTGGCAGAAACTGTTTTCCATTCAGAGGTGGAGACATTAGGAAGAATCAGGCATATCAACATTGTGAGATTATTATTCAGCTGCCTGGGAGATAACTGCAAGGTGCTGGTGTACGATTACATGGAAAATGGGAGTTTAGGGGATGTTTTGCATGGGGAGAAGGGTGGAGTGTTGCTAGACTGGGATACGAGGTATGGCATTGCGATTGGGGCAGCACAGGGGCTCGCGTATCTGCACCATGATTGCGTGCCTCCGATTGTGCACAGGGATTTTAAGTCGAACAACATTCTTTTGGATGAGGAGTTGAGGCCTAAAGTGGGTGACTTTGGGTTGGCGAAGATATTGAAGCAGGATTCAGAAGAGGATGATCCAGTCATGTCTCGCGTTGCTGGCTCATATGGATACATTGCACCAGGTGATGATAATGATATGCTCCTTTCTTTGTAATCTGTTTGATGTGTTTATAGCTTACAAATTCCCCACTTTTGTTGCAGAATATGGGTACACAATGAAGGTGACAGAGAAGAGTGATGTGTATAGCTTCGGAGTAGTGCTGCTGGAGTTGGTGAGTGGGAAGAGGCCAAACGACCCCTCGTTCGACGAGAACAAGAACATTGTGAAGTGGGCAAGAGAGATTGGGTCATCATCATCTAGCTTGGAGGAGTTATTAGACAGTAGAATGGATGCATCCACAGTGGAATATGAGCAACTGGAGAAGCTTTTCAATGTGGCTCTCTTATGCACTGCTGATTTGCCAATCAACAGGCCCTCCATGGCAAGGGTTGTTGAAATGCTCAAGAAATCTAATTAATCACCTCCAAACTCAATCAGGGAGTGTAGCTACAAGCTTTTGCAGTTTTATCAGTTGTTGTTTCTGTTAATTACTGATTGATGTGGAAACTAGTCTCACATCAAACTTAATTAGTACTGATTCTGGACATAAGATGCTCATTCCCTTCTCTGTTTTCTTTTCTTTGCATCTTCAAAAGTTTTCTCTCTACCAAAAATAAACGGATTAAGATATTTTCTACATTATGATTCTTTTTGTGGACTCACAAACACCTCTAACCAATACCAATACAACATGCAAGCTTTGACAAGTTTTTTCCCCTTGTGTAACATGTAGGGGTCCAGTATGAAATTTCTCTAACACGAACTCAACCAAAAATGAGGAACATAACTTGAAAAGTCCAAATACTTATAAATTTTCTACATACATAATAATTTTCTTACCTTTTCAATCTGGGAACCTAACAAAGTCCTGTACTTGCATTAATCAGTGACTCATGATTTAGGGGCCTCGCAATCAAAGTGATAATATAAAAATATAATGGAGCAGTTTTAGGTGAGTGATGTGCCCATCATTATAATTGAATTGATTCTGGTATTGTTGAGAGTAAAATCGAACACAAAGAGAAGAATACTAGAGAGATGATTTTTTCAACCCTTGTTTAATGAGTTTTTACACTATTTATAAGCAATAAAATTTACAATAAAAGAAAGACCTTCATCCATGCCTATTTCTTTATTAAACGAGTACTATCAGATGGAATTGGAGTCAATTTAGGCCTGAGATTGACTCCTTAAATGTTGCCTCCGCAATCCTCGCTCTTTGACTTCTTTATGTTTGTTGATGGGTCTACCGGTTTTTCTCCCTTGGTATATTTTTGAGAACTCATTGACTCGACCAGTACCTGGTTCGAAATGTGATCTTTCTGCACGGTCTGAGATGCAGTCGAACTGTTCATTATTTTGCTCAACAGATATTATATAAAGATTCACTTTTTCTTACAAAATCAATTTATAAGAAGATGATTACCTCAATATTATAAGGTGATTCAAATCAATATCTTCCGTACATATTTAATTAACAAGAAGAGAGTTGGAATTAGTAGTGTGTAAGTGTAATATTGATGGTTCTTTAATCCCATTTAAAAGAGGGGGCCGGTGCTACGCTACGATCTACAGACTAGAGTAATGGATGCCGGCTTCCCAATTAGGGCAATTATTAGCAACAATGGCGGTTGCCAATCACACAGCTTTAATTCAAAAACCAATTTATTGTGCTAGCTAGAAGATAACAACCATCACTCCTTAATTTCCAAAGCATATTTGTCACTTGTTGCAAAAGATGTCGCAAAAATCAATCTTCCAAGGCTACATGTTTTTTTTTTTTTATATTTATTTAATTAAGAAGAAGGTCCACATGAATTGAATTTTAGAAAACCTTGTGCATATTATAATGTACGTCACTGTTGAGGACGGTAATCACAACGTAAAGCAGTGGAAATATTTTATTAATGGTAGATTAAAAAACGACAAGCTTTATCCCTGTATAAGATATGCTTGAACTAGTCTGACGGAAATTGGAAGAAGAATGTCCAATATTATTACGTAACTAAGTAATTACTAATCTCAAAATTTATGTGATTATGATTGTTTCTGGTCGAACCCTTCATTTAATGACAATAAAGATGCGCATTAAAATTCGCGGTTCTAATTTTTAAAATTCCTCATAATTTCGCAAATTTAAAATTCCACATATAATGTGTGGGATTCATTTAATGATCCACAATAATTTAATTTTTATATTTTTGTGATCGAACAAAATTGCGTATGCTCCAAAGCTTACGACTACTTAAATTTCATAATAATAGATTTACTAAAGGATTTTAAAATCAATTAAAAATTCACATTATTTTTAAAGTGTAAATGTAATAGCCGCCATAAAAGAAAACTATACAGTACAGCGTATTTACTATTTAAACAATCCCTTGCAAATTTTAGTTAGTTTTATATGAGATCATGATTTATGAAAATTGTAATAGAGATGAATCTAGTTATTGAACATTTGATTTCCTTTCTAACTAACTAGTAAGTGGCTAATTCAATGCTGAATTAGTAAGTTTTAAGGAAATGACTAAAATACCAAATTCAGGTAAAGTTTGTTCGGCAATTAGGTATTTTATAAATGAGATTTTTTTTTTAAAAAAAAAAGAGAAAATCCAAGAGACAGAGTCAAAAGTCCCTTTCAATCCCAAACTCAAGTCCAAATCGAAGCCGCGAAGAATACTTCATTTTCAGTTGCGAAAATCAGAATTAGGGATATGGTATACAGCTCTCCGTCAAACAAATATACAGAAAAGTAAACCCAATTCTCTCTGCAACACACACGTCTCTGCATCTATTTGTGGACGCCATTTCAATGGCGGTAGCGATGGAAGACCCATTAATCTCGAAGCAAATGACTCTCCCCAATCCCAATCCCAAACCCAAACCCTTGAGGGTCTGCTTTTCTTACGCAGCCTACGCCAAGAATGTAATCAATTACCTCCGCTCCTCTAATATTCCCATCGACGCCTCCCTCTCGGAGGCTGAATTCTCCGCCCTTGAGTCCTCTTTCAAATTCTCATTCCCGCCGGACCTCCGTTCCATCCTCCAAGAAGGCCTCCCCGTCGGCCCCGGCTTCCCCAACTGGCGATCTTCCTCCCAACAGCAGCTCGACATTCTCATCCATCTCCCCATCCTCGGGATTTGCAAACAAGTTTCCAAAAATTGTTTCTGGATGGATTCATGGGGTGAGAGACCGGAAAACTGTGACCTCGCCGTGAGATTGGCCAAAGGGTTCTTGAAAAAGGCACCGGTTCTTGTACCGGTCTACCGGAACTTCTACATTCCGTCCGCGCCGTGCGTCGCCGGGAACCCGGTTTTCTACGTGCATGGCGGGGACGTGAGGATATGGAGCTTCGATATCGCCGGATTTTTCCAGCGGGTGGAGTTCGGGATGAGCGGCGGCGAGGAGGCTCTGAGGCGGCCGAGGCGGAACAGTAATGTGTTCCCGGCGCCTGCATGGGCGGCGACGGAGCCTCGGGAGATAGAGTTCTGGACAGGGCTTGCGGGGCGAGGGTGGTGGAGCGGAGAGCTGGGAGGGTGTTTGGAGGAGGTGTGTTGGAGGTTGAGGGACGGGGGGTGGAAGGAGGAGGACGTTAGGGAGATGATGATGATAGGCGGCGATGACTGCGGCGGCGGTTGTGATGTGGAGTGGCGCGTGAGCTCCATGTCGGAGAGGTTGTTGCGTGCGGGGTGGAGCACGGAAGATGTGGTGGAGTTGCTTGGGTCGCCGGATCGGAGCGGAATGGATGATGGTGGAGACTATTGCTTTGATTTGCGTCGTAGACAAAATTGTGATGATAATAATAAACCCCATTCCTCTACCAATATCACCCTTTCATTTTGATCTTTTTTTTTTTTTTTCTCTACAATCTATTCATTCTTTTTTCTTCACTCATATTTCCCAATTTTCTCGAATAATTCTTTCTTTTTTTTAAGACAATTGGCTGTGTAAAAGTAAAACTTTTACCCCGAAAATAATTAGATTGCCATTGACTTCACCAAAGATTTTCATATCTTTGATTAAAAGTCACATTTATCTTATTAGAATATGGCCTGAAATTTGTTGTGGCCTTAATAAGATGGTTTTCGTGTTTTCTTCACCATTGATCAACTCCAGATATAATTTTTGCAGGATCCTATAATTTGTTCACAAACTCCACAGAAAAAGGTATTTTCTTTACAAAATCAAAATCTAATGTTCTAACACAAAATGGACTCACTTTGCATTTCATAAAAAAGGAGTTTTATTCTCAATCTAGGACCTCATCCTAAATTGAGAATTGTTTAATGTTATATTTTGGATTAAATCGACAATTCTCTAAAAATTTATAAATTCACAAGTTTTTGTGTGTACGTGTTCATTTGAATCAATTTCCTAATATATATACATATTAAAAGAAATATCCAGAATATTCGCAGAACTCGTGGAAAGGAAAGATGGGGTGGTGTCACTGACATCATCTGAAAATGTATGGGGGGATCTTGCAAGTTTTTGAAATATTGGGGAGGTAAACGAGATTATGCAATTCTACAGTATAGCTGAGTTAACGCTTTTGAAGCATTTGCCATCACGACTTTCAGTTTTCGACGCGAAAACGTGTTAACGTCCGCATCCGCTGGACTAATTATATTACAATTGATTGAATTGGCACGCCACACTGAAAAAGGGGTAAATACTAAATACACAGAAATGGCTTCGGCGATTGTGAGATCTGGCATCCGCTCCGCCCTGCGCGGCGGCGCATCCACCCCACGAGTCTCTACAGCTTCTAGGAGGTCTTTCTCCGCTTCGTCCCACCACGATGAAGCTGGTATTTCCTAAACTATTCAACTTTCGTTTTATGGAATTATACCGAAAACCTTTTTTTTTTTTTTTTTTTTTTTTTTCTTTTTTTTTTGTCGTTGATTTTGATTTTTGTGTACTCGCGTTTGATTAGATCCTGTTTGTTATGTCACGTGTGGCACATGATTTTGATTTCCTCTGGCGGATAGAATTTAGGGTTTAATGGCATTGGTAGTTTGTGTTCAGTTTAAGGTATTGCTGTTAGATTTGAACTTGATGTTTTGATTGCATCTCGAATGGATTGATTTGATTTGTTTTGAATGTCTTGTTTAATTTTAATTTTTTCCCCGTCGTGTTTATCGTAGCTGAGGCTTCGAAGTGGGAGAAGATAACATATTTGGGAATTGCGTCGTGCACTGCCCTCGCTGCCTTTATCCTCTCCAAGGGCCATCCGCACCACGACGAGCCTCCTGTAAGAATTTTGTTTCGATGTGTCTCAATTACACAAGGATCAGCTTTTTTTTTTTTTTTTTTTTTTTAGAAATGGCAAAATTCAGAATGTTGAAGAGAACTTTCATTATATCTGATATTCTATAACTTCTATTGCAGGCATACCCATATTTGCATATCCGCAATAAGGAGTTTCCTTGGGGTAAGCTCCCCCCCTTCTTCGTATGATTTGTTTATATGATGTGTTGCTAATGCTTGTTTATCCCTAGTTATATCTATGCACGTTTATAATTTTACTTATTCCTTAATTATTAGTATGAATGTAGCTTGGCATTTTACCTCTCTGTTAATAACCATTGGAGACTTGTACCTTGAAGATTGCTTTTAGTTTTGATTCTAAGTTTTTGCAATCTTTCTGAATTCTGATAAAACAAAGGCCTGAATATGTTGGGGATTACTTCGATCAATTGTTTGTTGAAGACCATGTGTTGCGGAGAGTGGATATATAGGAGAACAAGTAATGAATTTGTGTTTATGTCACAACTTTCACTTCATGTTGTGTTGAAAGGTCACATCTATTTTTGAACTTGACCAAGATGTATAAAATCATTTACATTAGTAGAATTTCTAAGTAATTGGCTGTATATTGAACATTACTATATGAATAAAGCCGTAGATAGGAGAAGTTGATGGATTAGAATCTCTGAATGTTAACTTTTTCAAAAAATTGTAATCTGTGAGTCTAGCTATTTGTAAATTTTTAGTATTTTAAGTTAATATTCATTTAAATTCCATATCTTCAAAGAAAATTTTTCCTAACATTTCTAAGTGATTAAATTGTAACAAATGCAGGTCCAGATGGTCTATTTGAAAGAAAGGAGCACCATTGAATCTTTTAGGGCATCCTATGTGACGGCTCTTGGAATAATTGGTGTTTAGTTTGTTTCTTCTACACATTTAAACTTGTATTGCTTGGATGCCATACAATGGATCATTTCTGGAACCAGAAAGTTGGGATATGCAGTTTGGGTTTTTTCACCTTTCAGTTTTTCCATTCCTCTTTTGCCTTTTGATTTCGCTGAGACTGATGAATAAATGAAGTGGCGCTTTCCACATCTATGTTGCATGTATTCAGATAGTTAATCTTCGACAACATGCATTATTGTTTATGGGAAATAACAAGAAAAGAAACGCTAAAATTCATAGAATGGTAAGAGTGAGACGCCAAACGTTATATTCACGAAACATTTGGATGACAATTAACGAACAATACTAACCAAGTATCACGTAAACGATATATTTCCATACAGATACAGCATGCTGCTTGATGAGCCGCAGCAGCAGGTGATGATACAAGCACTACAATGATTGCTTTTCAACACACAAAAATGGAAAAAGCAGAAAGAATGTTCGTTTCAACTACAAATCTTCCATAACGAACATCACTTGGCAGTCGCCTCGTTGCTAGTCGCTTCACCTCCCTGTGGAAGAGTATCCAGGTCTGTACGAGCCTCTTTCTCTTCCTTAGGAACTGTCGTGGCTGATTCACCCTGATCGTGCTGGCCAGAATCGGATGAGTTTTCCGACTTACTTTCACCTACATCAGTACCATTGCTGTCGTTAAAGGAAGTTGTTTTACCATCTTCTCCAGAACCAGACTTTTGAGGCTCTGTTGACTCACTCTCATTTACATTTGGAGTTTCCGAATTGTTTCCCTCTCCTCCGGGGGTGTTGGATTTAACATTTTGCCCCTCTGCAACACCAGATTCCGAGGAATTTGGAGATTCATTTGAACCATCCTTTTCCACGTTCAAGTTCCCACTTGGCTTCTCTTCCCCGTTGGAACTTGACAAACTAGCGGTGTTCTCTAATTCTGTTACATTTTGAGAATTCTGAACAACATTTTCTCCAACACTGCTGCCTTCCTTTGTGTCATCAGTAGCTTCATTGGTTCTGGTTTTTGCCTCACCCTCCGATGAATTTGGTAGTTCGGTAGAACCATCTTTAGGCTTCTCATCTTTGTTGACTTCATCCCGCCCTCCATGACCTTCTCCATCCTTCACATTTGTCTCTTCCTTATTATCCTTCTCTTCTGTAACTTGCTGAATTGTTGTTGGCGACACTTCATTTTCACCATCCTTTTTCTCTCCCTCTTCCTTTGATTCTTCACTTTTGCTCTCTTTACTGTCATTATCTCCTGCTGCTTCCTCACTTTTGTTCTCGGTGTTGTCATTCTTTTCCGTTGTTTCCTGACTTTTGTTCTCGGCACTCTCATTCTGACCTGTTGTTTCTTCACTCTTATTCTCGGTGCTCGTATCCTGTCCCGTTGAATCCCCACTTCTGTTCTCGCTCTGTCCAGTTGTTTCTTCATTCTTATTCTCGGTGATGGTATTCTGTCCAGTTGAATCTTCACTTTTGTTCTCACTAGTTTCTTCATTCCTGTTCCCAGTGCTCTCATTTTGACCTGTTGTGTCTTCACTTTTCTTCTCACTCTGCTCAGTTGTTTCTTCACTCTTCTTCTCGGTGCTCTCATTATCTGCTGCTGTCACTCCACTTATGTTATCAGTGCTCTCATTCTCTCCTGTCGTCTCTCCACTCTCACTCTCGGTGCTCTCACTCTCTCCTCTTGTTTCTTCATTTTTGTTCTCTGTTGTATCTTCACTCTTGTTCTCTGCAACCCCATCCTTCTCGTTCTGTCCAGCCGGGTTTTCTACATTTGTGTTGTCATCCTCCTCAAACTTGTCTTCACTTGTAATCTCTTTATCCCCTTCATTCCCAACATTCTCATTTTCAGCAACATCTTCACTTCCTTTCACTTCCCCATCAGTCTTATCTCCACCCTCTTGTTGCTTGTTTTCATCCTCTTCACTCCCCTTTACACCATCAGCATTCCCACCCTCTTCTTCAGTTTTCTCCTGTTCCTGCCACCTATCATCTGGCTTGTTTTCATCATCAAAATGCCCTTGCTCCTCCGGTTCATCCTCCTTCGGCTTCTCATCAATCCCGGGCTGGAGATCCTTCCTTCCTAGCTTGATATTATTATTATCACTTCCTTCCCCAATCTTTCCTGCGATGTTGGAGTTCCCCACAGATATCTTTTTGTGCTGCACCTGGTAAAGCAGCCACACGCACACTCCCAGCAGCAGACATATCTGCACCACATGCTTCACTTTGATTCCCTTGTTTCTCTGGTTCCTACGAGGCGATTGCTTGAACATGATTACCCCAACCTTAAACTGGAAATCCAAAATAAAAATATAAGATTTGGTCTAGTAAGATACACATCAAACAGTCTTCCAATCATCATGCAATCAAAATACAGAACCAGAAGAACAGCACACTGTAGTCTTGCTCATTTATTATTCATCAGATCTAACTACTTCACAATTTCATTTCATCCAACTAGATCCCATCAAATAGAGAATGATGGATCCAAAGATGAGCAACATAGATAGATGCAAACAGCTTTAAAGTTTTAGACATAGAAATAAAACAGAATCAGAATCAGAGCATTAAAATCTGAAACCAACATCACACAAATTAGGGAGAAATAAGTAAACCATTCAAAACTAAACACAGCTCAATTCAGAAATCCTAGCGAACAAAATCAAACAAGCAAATAATGATCAAGACAAGGCAATAGTTAAAAGCTATAAACAGATCGAGAATCCCTGAACCTATAAAACAATCAACATAGCATTCCCATCACATTGCAGGATCAAATGAAATCTTGGAAATGCTTGAACGGAGAAATGGAGGAGTTCAGAAGAAAATGACAGACCTGATATCAGTATGAGCAATTGAGAGGTACAGATCCGTTTTTAACGTGGGAAAAGGTGTTTTATTTTTGCACCAGCAAGTATGTGCAAATCAAATATGATTAAGCGGCAAGAAAGGTAATGTGCAAATAGATATATGGTTGCTTAGAGATATTGGGAAGTAATTATCGGTGGGTGTGAAGTAAACTTCTCAAGGTCAATTGAGATTCTCAGAATATATATATATTGAGCAATGAAACAGATCTGAAATCTGCAAGTGGAGTCGGTGTGCTTGGGTAGGAGAGAGAGAGCGCAGCGAAGCGATCATGAAGCTTTTCTTGAAATTACAGTAAATCCCATGTTGTCACCACGCACTTCAATGCGCGTTGAAATAATAATAATATGGGACCGACACAAATGGTGATTCAAACTGTTTTTCACATGGATTTTATTTTTTATTATAATTATTATTGTTGTTACGGCGAAATAAAACCTAGGGCAAGTTCACGGTCACGGCAGGCGGCAGCTATTATTAGCCTTCTTTCAAATCATACGTTCCTTTTGAATTCCATTCCATTACGGGATTTTGCATCTTCCAAAAACAATGGCAGGCGGCAGAAGTGGAATGAAATTCAATGATACAAAAACGTTCACTTACAGTAAGTAAGTTATGTATCGATGTAATATTATTTATTATCCAAATACTCAGTTTGGTTTATAGGCATAAAAAAAATGAAAAAGAAAAATACAGCCAGGCCCAAACTAGGTTGGGCTACAAAACCCATGTTTAGATGAGCCCAATAACAGGCGTGGCAGGGTTTGGAGCGCGCTTGATATCGGACGAGGGCGGCTGGTGAATGGTGATGGTGATTTGAGTCGGTCATCGCATTTATATCAGAATAGAATAATTTCTGAATATTTAGTTTTTTAGAGAATCACGTTTTCTGAAATATAGACCTGGTGTTTAACCTTCCTTCACAACACCCAATTCAAACGAAACGGTATCCGATAAGCTTCACCCACAGCGAAAATGTTCCCGAGATTTCTCTCCACCGTCCGCCGCAGTCTGATCCAGCCTACTATCGCCCGCCGCTTCTCCACCGCTGCGGCTGCTGTGGAGCCTCTGGAAGAGGAGTCCAGTGGAATAAGTATGAAAGGAGTCAAGATTTCCGGCAGACCTCTCTACCTCGATATGCAGGCGACATCGCCGGTGGACCCGAGGGTCCTCGACGCTATGCTGCCTTATTATATCTCTCGCTACGGAAACCCTCACTCCCGCACCCATCTCTACGGCTGGGAATCAGAGAACGCCGTTGAGTCAGCCCGAGCCCAAGTGGCGGCGCTGATCAATTCTTCTCCGAAAGAAATCATTTTCACCTCCGGCGCCACGGAGTCCAACAATATCTCGGTCAAGGGAGTTATGCACTTCTACAAGGACAAGAAGCGCCACGTCATCACCACCCAGACGGAGCACAAGTGTGTGCTGGATTCTTGCCGGCATTTGCAGCAGGAGGGTTTCGACGTCACTTATCTACCGGTGAAGAGCGATGGGCTCGTCGATTTGGAGAAGCTCCGTGCTGAAATCCGGCCCGACACAGGGCTGGTTTCGGTAATGATGGTGAATAATGAGATCGGTGTGATACAGCCGATTGTGGAAATCGGGAAAATATGCAAGGAATTCAATGTGCCTTTGCATACTGATGCGGCACAGGCGTTGGGAAAGATTCCAATTGATGTAGATAAGATGAATATTAGTTTGATGTCGTTGAGCGGGCATAAGATTTACGGGCCGAAGGGGATTGGAGCTTTGTATATGAGGAGGCGGCCTAGGATTCGCGTGGAGCCCCAAATGAATGGGGGTGGGCAAGAGAGAGGTATAAGGAGCGGGACAGTCCCAACGCCTTTGGTTGTTGGGTTTGGTGCTGCTTGCGAGCTGGCCATGAAGGAAATGGATTATGATGGCAAGAGGGTGAGGGCATTGCAGGAGCGTCTGTTGAATGGAATTAGAGGGAAATTAGAGGGTGTTGTAGTTAATGGGAGTGAGGAGAGCCGCTACCCAGGGAATCTGAACTTGTCTTTTGCCTTTGTTGAAGGTGAGAGCTTGTTAATGGGGCTGAAGGAGGTGGCTGTATCGAGTGGTAGTGCTTGCACAAGTGCAAGTTTGGAGCCATCCTATGTGTTGAGGGCGTTAGGGGTGGAGGAAGACATGGCCCATACATCGATAAGGTATGGGATAGGGAGGTTCACTACTGAAGAGGAGATTGATAGGGCTGTTGAGCTCACTGTAAGGCAGGTTGAGAAATTGAGGGAACTGAGCCCTCTGTATGAGATGTATAAGGATGGTATTGACATTAAGAGTATCCAATGGTCACAGCACTGAGATTGGAATAATGGACACTTTCCTCATTTTGACGATAATTTGTATGAAGCTCATGGAATTGAAGGCCAATCGTATGGAGTACTTACGTATCTGCCTAGCATAATTTCTCGTGGAATCTCGCAGGCCTTATATGTCTGTGCATATTCAACTTGGGTATGTAATTAAACTGATGCTAAATTTGTTCCTACAGGAAAATGCATTTTGAGGTTTACTTCATGACAATGAGCAAATAAAACGTCCTGTCATAAACGTGGAACATATATTTACTTTTATTGAAGTGTGGGATTTGAAACCCTTCTGTCTCTTGTTGTCTGCTGTTTTGCACTTTTCTCATCGACAAATTGGTAGCAGTAACGTGGGGTTGCAGCTAAATTTGAAATCTTTGGAGTTACCTTTGTTAGACTCATGATTGTGAAGTTATTTTTCTAATGCTAATGGAAATATGGTTTGAATTTACTTTAATTTCATCATGTTCACAGAACTTTCCTCTTCTCCCCTTACAGCTTAAGTTGTTTAATTAGAGCAACTGCTGCATTCATTTGCTGTAACCAGAATGTTTTTCGATTCAAAGAAACATACAGGAAATTGCTTCTTTAACTTTACTGGTGTCTTTCATGTTCATTCTTGTACCTCTCACCATTATCGTTTCTCAAAACTGTCTTTATTAGGACAATTCTGCAGTTGCTATAAGCTTTTGTTGCAGCATAAGTAGCTTCTCATTTTGAAGCTTCTTGCTAGCACTTAATACTCTAAATCAGATCCCGCAGAATTGAAACACTTCCCTGTTACCATTTAGGAAACAGTGCATGATTGATGATCCAATGACATTCCAAAAATGATTTAGCTTAAAAAACTCCACATGGCATAATGCATAACTGTAGCACTTCTTTCTATTATCATTTAGGCAAAGAAGTTGGTATGTCTTAGTAGGGGAACGCAGCTGGCATAATCAATGACTGAATAATTAATTAAGTCATACTTCTGACAAATAGAGCATTATCTATTTCATTTTGGTGCTTATGTCGAGGAAACTAGGAAAGTGGATCAACTATTTATCCTAATTTCCGGCCAATGCTTAAACAGGAAAGAGTTTACTGCTTGGTATTTCACCAGGACATAATCACATTAAGCTGGGGTGCTTGTAGTTTCATCCTTGTATTCCTGGTCTGGCGCTGGCTTGTTAATTCCTGTTTTTATCATTAATGAGTCGTAGAATTAAGCATTCGATTTTAACATGGTGCTATGTTTTTTATGGAAACTTATGTGTTGATATTCTTTGTTGGATTGTTGGGGTGGAAACTTATGTGTTGATTGATATTCTTGGTTCAGAACCTAAGTTGCCCAAGAACACTTTCATCTACTGCTTGGAAGGTGTGTCTAATATTATCCATTATTAGGTAGGTGTATTTCCTGATCTTTCTTAAAGACTTGGTTAATGAAGTTGATTTGCAAATGTTTGATCTGTTGTCTGCATTGAAGTAGTTTCCCGAGGAATTGTTAAGAATATGATGATGGTGTTGTCACTATATGATTCCGAGGATAGGATAGGATAGGATAGGATTGGAAGGGATGGGATTCGATTCTGATACCTGATGTGTTACTGCACTTTGGGTACAGTTTTGTCCTTTGCTTGTGAAATTTCAACTGGATCACACACCTCTTCCCTTCCAAATATTTTTGGGAATCCACATCACTTAGGCTGTGCCTCTATGTTTCAATTGCCCAAAACTTTCTCTTTACTATTGCTTTGGGCAGGTTTTAGTACAGCATTTAATTCTTGTAATTTTCAAGTGTGGAGCAACGTGTTGTCTTGTCTCACAGAGAAATTTGAGGTGAGTAGCAAACAAATTTGCTATTTGTTTGTGGAGAAGAGAAGAGACGACGTATCATAATCACACAACACCTTTTCTTGATCCATCTCCTTTCTCCTTTCTGTCCTGCTCTGCCCCTCTCTCCTCATTTTCATCTTTTATTTCCTTTAATTCCTGACAATTCCCTTTTCTCCTTTCTTCTTCAATTCAGACTTGTGACATACAAATTGAAATCAAGGCATACCATAAAAATAAGTTGGTTTTTTGTGAAACTTATGGTAATAATGAATGAGTTTTATGTTGGGTGTGTCGGCGTGTGATAACGCAACGACTTAATTACTCTGTAGATGTTGAAACAAGCCGCATTAAAGAACCGGGCAATAAAATCGGAAATTGTGTAAATGTTGGTGTGCCGGATTTATAATTTATTGGTACAATATTTGCTTTTATAAGCAACAAAGAGGGAGTTGGGGTTGGATGGATGGACCGATTCCAAACCATGCACAGCATAGCTCTTTAGTGTTTATAGTAAGTAGTGTACAATTACAAATCAGGATCTCTGCTGCACCCAACCCATATCACAAATGCACAGAAATCAAATCAAGAGTGCATGGTGGGTAGGATTGCCTTTGCATTTATATTAAACTCATAATAACACTTGTCTCTGACAACCCCAACTCAGGAAAACTTGAAGATGCCCCCAAAAAGAGGCTGTAATTGGTTTCCCAGAGTAAACCCCCACTTTTTTTTTTTTTTAATAATCAATTTACTAATAATCATCATGGATTGACTATGCATTTACATTTCCAGCTCATCGGCTTGTAATTCGAACTCCCTTCGCCTCTGGCGTCCGCCACCGCCACCGCCGTCCCGTTGCCGCTTACCTGGGGGTTTGTCGGAACTTGAATGGCTTCGCATCGTGCGCAGGACCCGCACCGCCGCTCGCACCGCGGCGGCCTTGACCCGATTTGTGCTCTCCACATTGCCTTCTCTTCCTCCACCCTCTGCCCCCCATCAAACAATTTCACTAATCATTCATCACAAGTATATAAAATTAATTAATTACCTCGGAGTTGTATGGTATTTGAGCTAGTTTCCGGCCTGAAACATACAAAAAAGAAATTACGACTCGTTCATACAACCTCTGACTGCTGCATGTGGATATATGTATATATATATATTTGTATGTAACTATACATGTATACCTTCAACGTTGAGTAATCTAACGTGGGAAGTAGTGGAAATGAGAAGTACGAGAAATGGAATTGCAAAAGTGTGGGCAAACATGAGATGGTGGTGGGTGCACACCATTTTGCCAGAAATTATGGAGTTGTTCCAGAGGAAGACAACATACGCTAGCCGCAACTTAAAAAGATTTTGTTTGAGGTTGAAATTTTGGATAAGTAGCAAGAGATTTAAACCGCACTGATATATCTACGTCACTAAGCAAATGCAGAGAAGAAACGTAAAGATGGAGGGGGAGAGAGAGATGCAGATTTGACAAGACCCTCAAAAAAAAAAAAAAAAAAAAACAACCAATGAGATGGAGAAAATTCCTTCAAAAGACATAAAATGGGAGAGAGAAGGGCTTAATTGTTTGAAACACACGCATGAGATTCTTTATTTTAAATGGTGTTCAAAAATCTCTTTCTTTTTTTTTTTCCTGCAAATCAAATCACCTTATTTTTATCACCATATAATATATACAATACAGAGGTCTTCTTACTTATGGGGCTAGCTCAAAAAATTAATTTTTTTTTAAAAAATAAAGTCTTTATTCTGAGATGGAAAAAATGAGTAGGTGGATTCACATATTATATTTTACAAGTATTAATAATAAACTTGTGGAGTATTAAAAAAGTCACGCCAAGGCCCAAGCCCAACATAGTATACTCATCTGGATTGGGCTTATCTGCCGAATTATGTAGTTGGCCATATCAGTATTCACTATTCATTTAGCTTGATGAAAAACAATCCAAATCGCATTTATGAAATATAACAACGTGGAAGACTCGGAAAAATAGAGAGGAATGAATGAATTAATTAATAGTAAAATCAAATGATTTAATGTGCAGATCAGCATGTTAGCAGTAAAGAGGTGGCCCAAGATTTAGGGTGATGTGGTAGTGGTTGAGAGCGAGACAGGGTTGTTGTACAGTCCTAATCCCCTTGGCCTTGGTAATTAAATTATATTTATATATATAATGAATTGGATTGGAATGGAATGAGATGGGGTATGTCCAAGTCCATCTCCCACGAATGTACGTAATTAAATTCTGTCAGATATAACTACAATGTAGACCCTATATTATTTAATATCTGGATTAAGACAATAATGACACAAAATATAAATATTAAAAAGTTGATGGCTTCCCGTGATTTAGCTAGGACCTTGTTTGGTGTAGATTTTTTCTCTTCTTTTTATCTTTGAAATTCATTAATCAAGCTTTGCTTACTTATCTGTAGATTGAGGTTAAATTTTTCTAGTAGCTTGTATAATATAGTTTATTTTATTTTATTTTTTTATAATTGTAGGTTTTTGTTATTAAGTTTCACAGGTTTTAAAACTAGAGAATATAGGAAAATATATTGTAAAGCTTATTTATGTTTTTTAGATTTATTATTTGTTGTTGACTTAGCTTAAGTGCAATGTGTCAATCATATTAAAGGCCATACTATACTTTTATTTTTAATAGTAGTATTATTTTATATAATTTCAAGAATTTTTTTATATTGTAAATACTGTTGGAACCCAAATTTAATTGGGCTAAATCAGTATAGGCCCACTACTTTAAATCAAGGCCCGCGAGCCAAAAGCCCAACACACTATACACCATCATGAAGAAACCAAACAACTCATAAAGGACCACACGAACGGACCACGAGCCGAGGCCAGGGTCCCGACACACGAACTCACTATAAGGTCCAGCTCCCGCGAGGCATGACCCAAATTTAAGGACTTACAGTCCACAACCTTCTCGTCGTCCGGAGGAAGCACGATCCACTCCATCCAACAGAGGACCCCGGAGTTGACAACAAAGACTTGAGGAGAGCTCAAGGAGGCGGGTGCCGAACCAAGCGTAAGACACGAAAGGCAGGTGGAAGCCCTAATTCAATTACCCCGGGAGAATCGGAACCACCACCGCTTCCTTTGTGCCTCCAGGATGAAAGACGTGTGATCCGGTCGAAGCCCTAGCCAGACGATCCCGGAGAAAGCGCAATGACCACCACCCACAACGACTTCCATGGAAATCGAAACTACCCCCGAAACTCGCTAGGGTTGTAACAACTCCCTTGAACTATAAAAGGGTCGTCAATAGCTCATTTTTGGCACGATTTTCTCTGTAATATACTTGTAGTCTCCAGCATACTCACTCAATTTTCTGTCGTTAATAATATAATTACATTGTTTTGTTATTCTTTAGTTTTTTTTATTTTGTTTCTCATAAGTTCCAAGGGGCCCTATTTCATCACAAATCGAACCTCAACAAATACAAGAATATGTATTTCCATTATTTAATATAAAATCAAAATATATTTTATTTTATAAATATACAATGTATTCATTGTAATATCATGAATAATCCAAAATGCATATTTATATATACAATTAGAAATTCTTGAGTATCAAAATGTGAAATTAGATATATATTATATTCTTAGAATAATAAATCATCAAATTAGGAAATGTTAGAAAATAAATATATGTATTTTTAAAAAAAAGTATTAAATATTAAAATATTAATTTTAAAGTTTTTAAAAATACCTTTGTGGCATTAAGTTTGTGGTATAAAGAATGTGTAATATAATTCCTTAATTTATTAAATTTGATAATATATTTTGCTATTGTCCTTTTAAGAGCAGTAGATAGTGAAGTATGAATTATTGAAGCAAAAAAGTCGGCATAAATCACAACCTACAGTAAGTAACATCATCCATCTCGAAACAGACAGGCAAAATAAACGGATAAGTATTAGACGGTGATGGTGAGACCACGTCCTCAAGTTTTGGTGCAAACGCATTTGCATTAAATTTTCATCAGAGAATTTGTGGCGCTCATGCCCCTCCCCCACTTATCATATAATCAACAAATATTTTTCCTATTGCCAAACCATCATATTTGGGATTTTATGAATCGAGATCGTAATAATTAAAAAGAAAGCATGAAAATATTAAATATTCAAAATTATAGAGCCAAAAAAGTAAATTAGAATTTTAGTCAGTAAATTATAGAGTAAATTAAAATTATATTGGGAATGCCTATTTTGGGTTTCAGATTTAAACCAAATATTTCCGATTTAGAAATTTAGCCAGTTCTGTTTAAATTACCATAATAATGTTTTCAATTGAGCAAGTATTGTCGGCAAAATTATTATGTTGGAGTGACATAAAAATTGTCACTATATATATAGTTGGGATAAAAAAAAAACGTGTTAATTAATTTTCTAAAAATATGAAATGAAGGTTTAATTTATAGATCTTGCCATCTCGGAATAGATGACGTGGGTGTGGCGATATGAATGTTAATGTTATTTAATTAATTTTAGAATTGTAGTTATAATTTGAAACAAGGATTGGGATGACATGGCATTAATATACCAAAAAAAATATCCCCCATTTACACACAAAGCAACAAATCTGTGGTACCAAAAAAAAACCAAATAAACAGCTTGTCCATGCCCTTCACTACTCCATCTTCATGAATAGTGCGTAACGGATATCGTTTTATAGACCGACAAAAATACTATATATTTATTTAGTCGTGTTAGAGTAATTCAAAATAGTAGTAGTAGTAGTAGTTCCAAAAACATAAAGATAATAAATTAATGTGAATGAGGGTGGAAGGAAGTTAATAACACAGCATATTGCAGCTCCAAATGCAGAATCTGTTGGTGTAGTGTAGTACAAGAAATGAATGAAATTGGAATGATAAATCTAAGTGAGGTTAAGTATATATTTGGCGGGAAAGCATGCAGGAGCATACATACCAACAATATATATATATATATAGAGAGAGAGATTGAGGACATGACAATAATAATACTTCCTCTGTTCCAACTCAATTGTCTCATTACTTAAAAATGTAATTTTTTTCACACTCAACAATAAAATATTAATTCTACTCAATTTACTTTCATACTCCTTTGTTATTGTGCCCGGTCAACCCAGGATAATTCAGCCGGGACGGAGGGAGTAATATAGATGGGTCGGGTTGGGGAATAGGTAGGTCCACGAGGGGTTAGCATTAGCTGTATGGAAAGCTCAACCTCCTACTCTCCAAATTCAATGCCTAGTATATATATAGGTAACGCAAAGCACGGAAACTCATGAGATTTAATTTGATTAGATGGCATCGGCATTGCTATGTCTGTGTCTGTGTCTGTCTATCTTTGTGGCGGCCGTGAGTGCTCGACCTGCAACTTTTCAGCAGGATTTCAGAATCGCATGGGCCGATAACCACATTCGCCAAATTGACGGAGGCAGGGCCATTCAGCTCATGCTTGACCCTTCCTCAGGTACTGCTACTACTACTACTACTACTACCACCACACCAACATCAATAATTAATCTTCCATTCCATTCCATTATAAATTAATTTGAATTCATCATAAATATATATAGGATGCGGGTTTGCTTCCAAATACCAATATCTGTTTGGACGCGTGAGCATGAAGATCAAGCTCGTTCCCGGTGACTCTGCCGGAACTGTCACTGCCTTCTACGTATGGCTAAACAATTCCTTGCTTGCAAATTAATTCTTAATATCATTTTCTAACTCATATTTCATGCATGATTTAACAGATGATCTCAGACACCAACAATATTCGAGACGAGCTAGATTTCGAGTTCTTGGGCAACCGGTCGGGGCAGCCCTACACGGTTCAGACCAATGTATTCGCACACGGCAAAGGCGACAGAGAACAACGAGTCAATCTCTGGTTCGACCCCTCCCTCGATTTCCACACCTACTCCATCTTATGGACTCATCGCCTCATCGTGTAACACTCACTCATCACTCCCAACCCACTCAATTTCATCAATGTATATTTATACTCTTTCATTCAACATTTCCTTTTTTTTTTTTTTTTGTTGGTGGCTTGGTGCAGATTCTCTGTGGATGACGTTCCCATCAGGGTATTCAAGAACAACGAAGCAAAAGGAATCCCGTTCCCAAAATCCCAGCCAATGGGAGTGTACTCGACGCTGTGGGAAGCCGATGACTGGGCGACGAGGGGAGGTTTAGAGAAGATAAACTGGAGCAAAGCCCCATTCTACGCCTACTACAAGGATTTCGACATCGAAGGGTGCCCCGTCCCAGGGCCGGCCAGCTGCCCCTCAAACCAGAACAACTGGTGGGAGGGGGCCTCTTACCAGCAGCTCAGCCCCGTAGCCGCCAGACGCTACCGGTGGGTGCGCATGAACCACATGATTTACGATTACTGCACCGACAAGTCGCGGAACCCCGTTCCCCCACCCGAATGTCTGGCTGGAATATGATACACATACACAATCACATACAGATACTCATCTATTATGTGTATGTATATGTTTGATTTGATTTGATATTATGTTCCACCATTGTGTTGGAGGTGTCGTGATTTGTGGTTAATGATGTGAGATGTTTTTGGAATAAAGGATATTTAATTATGTATAGTCAATTTCTTGGTTACAAAAGACTGTTGTATGTATGTATGTATGGACCAGCGGCCACGCACGTTACTCACTGTGTCGTATATTCCAGCCACATTTGTAATTTAGTTATTTTGGAGATGATACATGGAGTATTATTGTAATCTGGGATGTATAATTTCATTGCCAAAATTGATCTGCTTTTCTTCTGCATCCATGCTCTTTCAGTCAATATTTTTTCCCCTATGGTGGATGTATATATAGTTGAAGTAAAGCATTTAAATCTAGACATGTGTCCCAATGCTGACAGTTAATTCTGTTAGGTTACTGATAAAAAATATAAAAAAGGACTTTGTAATAGCATTATGCTATAAATCTGGCCAAACATCTTGAAAGGTGAATAATCTAACACAACATGCGCTGTCTGAATGACAATATATATTACCAACTACTTCCTCCGTCCCATTAGATTAGTTCATTTTGATTTCTGTACAATAATTAATATTTGTGAGTGTAATAGAATAATATTTTATTGATTTGAGAAGATATTTTTTTCATTTTATGAAATGAGACTGATTTGATGAAAAAAATGAATTAATCTGGCCATAGGAGGAAATATATTTAATACATTTCTCATATTTCAATTATTTAGTGTAAATAAAATATGGTGTCAAAAGTTAGTACATGTGCTGAAATGAAGCATCAAACAAAAGACTTTTGTGGACTACAGTACAAATATATAACAATAAAATAAACAGATAAGTCAAATTAAGTATTGCTTCGACAAATCAAATATTGGTGAGACTAACTCTGCATCCCATCGCATGGCAAACTTTCTGGGGATTATCCCACTTATACTCCACACCACATAATATCTAAAGTATTTAAAATCCATAAAATAATGTTCAATTAAACATCGTTTAATTAATTCTTATTTTACCCAAAACCTCGTGTTATTATCAAATGACGAATCCAAATAAAAAATAAGTATGTGTTTTCAGATACTTCACACTGTTCAAGATCATTTGAACAATACAGAGGAAATGATACTGCACAACGGCATGAATTCCCTCACCTGCAAATTTGTGCAGCTTACCACAAGAATATCGAGAGTATAATAGAAGAGATTGAAGTAAACTTACCTTCCATAAAAGTATAAATGCAGAGTACAATGCTCGCAACAAGAGAAAACAGTGCACTGAAATGGCAATAACTAATAAATGCAGTGTTGGATTGATGAAGAAATATGGATATGATCAAAAGAAAAGAGGCCCCATCCAACAACTTGATCTGCAACAGCCAAAAACTGACATAAAAGTGACACCACTACTACAGATCAGAACCCCACTTCGGTTAAATTCAGGTGTCGTATGCGCGCCAATTCAACCTTTACGCCAAACAATATATTGCTTGCTGGATCCCCGTTGTTCATCGTAGATCTGGGTAGTTTAAGTTTAACACTATTCAATAATTACATAGCTAGTAAATCGACATAGAATGAACCGGAGATTGCCAGATTGCATGGTAAAAAGGACGGCCGACAAAATCTTAAGGAGATCCCTTCTCTACACTGCAAGGACCATCCTCATTTGTCCTCCTCTTTCTACACAATCATCTCTCAGAAAAAAAAAAATTTTGGATTACATCACGTATTACACTAGAAAGGGTAACGCTCTAGGTATATTTCAGATACCGTGAAAGCTCTTAAAAAACTCACCTTTTTAAGATATGAACCATATTACTTCTTGATGCTTATTTGGACTGCAACAGGATCTGAACAGTAAGGGCAGTTTCCAAACAGAACATCAAAAGACCTACAACAAAATATGGCAATATCAACTTCAGAAGCAAATATAGAAATTATGGGAATAGTTGGCTGGAGACAAATCAAGTCGCAGCTCATGTTTTAGATCTTGACCAACATTAAGATTAGGCAAAAAAGATCGCTGCAAACTGGAACATAATAACTCTAAACTACGAATTGCAAGTGATAACATGAAGTATAATGGTTTATTCTACTGATTAGCAATGTATTTGATGCTATTCAGAACTATATAGACTGAGCCCATACTTGATTGGTACTTAACGAGTACTTACAAATACGTATATTTCTGTTCTCATATTTTTATACTAGTTAATTTTTTTCTGTAGGCTG
Source organism: Plectranthus barbatus (assembly GCA_026898455.1). Lineage (NCBI taxonomy): Eukaryota > Viridiplantae > Streptophyta > Magnoliopsida > Lamiales > Lamiaceae > Plectranthus > Plectranthus barbatus. The sequence continues at coordinate 229,275 of JAPKLW010000866.1, forward strand.
TGTATCTTTTAAATTATTAATCTTAATGGTAATCATGATCCTTTAGGTAAAGTTGAGAGAGAAGCATAACATACTGCCTTGTCGTTGTAATTGAGCGGAGCCAATCACCAAGACAAACGCTGTGGAAAGCACGTTTGCAGTTTCCATTTTCGCATGTATAATCAGTTGCAGTTCCACTCTTGGCACCAAGTTCTTCATCTAGAAGCAAAGGACAAAACTAACAATTATGATTGCTTTTTCTCAAACAAGTTATGGTTGGAAATTTTGAGGTTGCCTGGTGAGGTGTTAACTTGATTCTGTGAGTGGTAGAAAAAATAAAACTACACACAAATTGGAAGTTGAAGAGGGAACCTGTGGGAAGATATTGAGCATAACAAATTCCACATTCAAATTGCTCCTCATTCTTTTGGACATACGAAGGTTGCTCTAACAGATTGCCAAATATATACATGAGATTTTCAGCACATGATTTGTCTCTTGTCCTATTGCCAGAACAGAGAGAAAATAGTTATAGTTTAAAGATAATAACTAAAAAGTAAAAGAAACAATATTCAAGCATAAGAAGCTTTATAAGTCAGAGCTTATAATAAAAAATCAGCAGCAACATGGACACTAGGCAGTACAAGCATTGTTGCAATAATCATAACCATAAGGATGCACCTCATGCTGGACAAGACGCTGATTATCACGATTTAGTACCATTATGTATTAATGCAGTAGAAGAGTAAAAAAGATTTTGAAAATACCAGTTTCTACAATTTCGCTTCCAAATATCCCTCAGAACATTGACTGCTGTGTCAGAACCAAGGAAGCGGCATCTACCAGGATAAGTCTAGTCAGTACAAGAAAATTCCAACTCTAATTGAGCTGAAGAAAATTATTCTCTTAATCCAGGGAATCCTACTCTGGCAGGGATCGTGGATCATCAACGTTGATCAACAGTATGATACAGCATTCATTTCCTTGAAATATAAAGGAGCTAAATTTAGCAATATGAGCAATAAATCAAGGAAATATAGAACAAAGATGATTCATCAGAATGAGTGCAATAGAACTTATATTTTGAATCGGCAAAATGACTTTGAAAGATGTTAAGATGAAATATAAATGATTTTCATACAAACCTAACCTATTTTGATCTGGCGAGTTGAAGTTGCATGATTTGAATCCTTTGGATTGATTACCCAAAGAGACCGATCTATGTCATCCAAGGTGGACCAAAAATCCTGGAGCTTATCCACATGCTAACGACCCAAAGAATTATGCATAAAAAAAGGCAACGAAAATCAAACTTTATTAAACAACAATTACAAACAATTTTCAAAATCTTCCAGTGATACCCTCTGAAACTGCTGGACGACATCTCTTAAGCGCGAGTTTGAAGACCACTCCAGATCAGGAGTATAAGGTACATCCTGGCAGCATGATGCAGATTTTAGTTCCCACACAAACATCCATAGTGGAATGGAAGTATCACAATCAAAAGAAGTGGTGGTAAAGAAGCCAAACTGCAGATACTGAAGGTGGAGATCTGGGGTAGGTTTTATCCAGAGTTATTTCAAAAATATGTGCTCTTCCCTTATTGTCCCTAGCACATACACCATTCCCAACTATGAACATTGAGTACAAACAATGAAGACTAATGATAAGAAATAACTAGAGACTATATACCTAGGTCAAAATTAACCTCATACTTAGAGGATCAATGATAATATGTTCAATCTCAGGCAACAGAAGTGAGGTGAGACACAGAATAGTAACAATCTCCCTCATCCATAATAAACCTTTAACCAGAATAACTACTCGATGATGCATCGTGCAGCTTTCTGAACCAGAAAGAACAACATGCATTATTTTTCTTTATAAGAAAACAAATATGCTTACATAATACGAAACCTAAGAAATGTTAGATCTTCCCCCAATTTCACTAGGTGCTTCCATCCAACCTCTTCTACCTGTAGACGCACACAAATTAGTCCGATAAAACCGCAGTGTGGACAAAGTGAAAAAAAGGCTTCATAGAATCATAAATGAATAAAAGTATGATAACGGCATGTCACAACAGAAATTAATAACAACTTCAAATCTGCTAAACACCAGCCTCAAATCTTCGGTATCTCCAGAGGCAGCCTCTCTAGTCAATTGTAGACTATGCAGAATCACACACAAACCTCACTCTACGAAGTTCAGTAATTAAATAAAAGCTCATAAGTCTTCACAGTTTCTACCAAATTATATCCACGATCCCCAAATTTAAGAATTAACAAGAAATAAAATAAAACAAAACTCTAAAGAAATATGACCTCAGCGTATATTTTGCGGCTAAATGAGGACGACATTGCCAGCTCCAGGCATCTGTTTTTTTCGGCAAATTCCTATAATTATGGAAAAATGAATCAAATTATCATCGAAAACGCTTCATCTGGAATTCAAGTAAAGCATCAGATATAACCTTGTCCATTTTTTGAATTGTCCGCGCAAAAATTAGCATCCCAACGCAGCGAATTATTTATCTTTAAGAGAAGATATACGCAGTAATGCAGGCATGGGCTCGATCCTGCATTGAACAACTGAAGGTACAAACAACTTCTTCATCCATTCAAAACGTCGAACGTCTTACAGTCCCCAGGGAAGCACTTTCCAGTCCAATTTTGTTTTGGGCCGCAAAACATGAAGCCCATATAGTCACAGGCTTATCTACCCAAGTCATACTCATTTTCATTTTATATACCAAAATGGTGAGGCTTTAAATTTTAGGTGAAAATAATAGCGGAAATTATTAAAAGTACCATCTTATAGAATAGATCACAAAGTGTCCAGTTTTATAAATACATTTAAAAGAATCCAAAATTAAGAGTAATTTCAAAATAATGAATTTTAGTGTAATATTGAAACTATTACCCAAAATAAACATTGAAGTATTTTATTTTTTGATTTGGTCTTATCCAAGTCTTATCGTGGTGAGCCAAGTCTCACTTAAGTCTCATCCAAGTCTCACCTCGGGTCACATTGATTCAAATTTAAAGATTCAATCTTATTTATTTTTTTTTTAAAGAATTGATATACAATTAAATATGACAGAAAAATTGTATTCTTATGAGTAATTTTTGAATGTGTTTATAAATTGAATAGTTTATAGTGTGCAATAACATAATTGGGTATTCTATAATTTTCCTCAAACTAATATACATTTTTATAAATGACAATAATGGTTGTTGCATTTGTTGAATTTAGTAGTGTAGAAGAGAGAATATAATATTGAAAGAGAAATTAGGGGAAAAATAATTTTTATTTCATAATGTTGTGGTACCAAATACAAAGTAAAACAACTATTTATAGGTAAAATATAAAGCAAAATTATTTTAACTAACTCTCACTTCCGGCACCTTCCGGATCCTTCTCGATACTTCCAATACCCCCCCCCCCCCCTCAAGGTGGACATTGGTGCATAGCAGAAATGTCCAACTTGGACACAAGTAATAAAGAGAAATTCAATTCCCTAATCCAATGGCAAGAGTCAAATCATCCAATGGAAAAAGCCAAATTAAAGGTGAGATATCATCACCATATCCATGTAAAAATGCATAAAGCATCAATGACACAATGACCAAATCAAAGCTGAAAATCGTCAGCTAATCCGGTAAAAATGCATAAAGCATTTAAGATCTGAGCAGCAGAAGCATCAAGTAGCTATGCTCAAGATCAATCCAAGAACACGAGCAGCAGAAGCATCAAGTAGCTATGCTCAATGTCCAATATCCATGCATAAAGCACAAAATTCAAACTACATCAATTAATTGTGTAGTAAACATCAGGTGTGTTACCATAAACAACACCGACAAAAAGTTATAGCTGCAACACCGCAACTAAGTGTACAGCAGCATCCTGAAACCAGCAACAAAGTGGCGTCGATCGGCATCGCAGAGCAGTCAGAGCCGAAATCGTTCTCTTCAAAGAGAAATCATCGGAGTACCAACAGGCAACATTGCCGACGGCTTCTCGCAAAGCAGATTTTGGGGATCTCAATCGTAGATTCATAGGAAAATGCAGCAGCGGCTCTCGGCCTCGATCGTAGATCTGGACTCCTGGAATACATAATCGTGTCACAAAAAATCCAAGGTTTGACCAAACACAATCGCCGATGGAAGGCGAACGGAACAGACACCGGTGAGAGTGAGGCCAACCGAGAAGACTCCAAGATCGCATAGAAATATCCAAATAAAACCTCCAAAATCGAGCAAGGTTCGCCCAAGAAAACCTCTGTCGCCCGTGCGCTGTGGTGCTCTGTCGAAGAAACCAAATCAGGAGGCTCATCATCACTTTCATCGGCTGCACCATCCATGGCAACCACTGATTCCATCTCAACCTTATTCGATCGTAACCTGGCTCTGATACCATGTTGATTTTAGTAGTGTAGAAGAGAGAATATAATATTGAAAGAGAAATTAGGGGGAAAATAATTTTTATTTCATAATGTTGTGGTACCAAATACAAAGTAAAGCAATTATTTATAGGTAAAATATAAAGCAAAATTATTCTAACTAACTCTCACTTCCGGCACCTTCCGGATCCTTCTCGATACTTCCAACATCATTTATGATTCTTTCCTAATTATAATGCTTGCTAATAATAAAATGTCATAAATATAAATAATTTGGGTTCAATTAAATTAGGACTAATTAAAACCTTGTAAAATCATGCATCACAAGATGATTTATTAACATTTGTCTAAATATATTATTAGATTAATTAAACACTCTAATAGATGAAAAATGTGGAAGCTAGCAATGAAGAAAAGAGTGGGTGTCAAAGGGTGGCAAAATCATTTAAATGAGGATTTGAATAAGAGCGATGTTTACGTCAGATAAAATGGAGGTGGAGTCGAGTCAGCCACTTTAAAAAACTCTACAAGAAGCCGACACTTTATCCACATTCCCACACCTGTCCTCCATTTTTCTTTTTTCTTACTCGACTCTACGTGTGCATTCTCCTGCCTTGCAAATTCTTCCCTTCATTTTATTTCTTTCACTTTTATCTTTTTACAACGTTTCATTAATGAAAATTATAAATTTACCTTTTACTATTGCTTTTGAATATTTAAAAATAAATAAAAATTGAGCTGTTCAAGATCAAGATCTTCAAAAGCAACTCTTAAAGATAGGATTTTGTACACATTACTTGATTTTTATTTAATCAATGTGTATGTACATAGTGAGTACCCCTTTCATAGTCCCAATTCTCAAAGGTCATTTTCCCTACAATTTGGAAATTCGAGTAAATTATGCAAAGAAAATTCAGATAAGATTTATCTCTCTTGTGCAATTCTCTGATTAAGATATTTTAAGTGGCAGGCTGTTGTCTTGAATAATTTTTGAAATTCTTCTTTCTCATCAATTTAGGCAAAGAAAGTTTGGCCTAGAAAAAGCCGATGATAATAAATTTACGTCATCAATTACGTGAAAACGCTCAAAACTACTCCCTCCGTCCCGAATATTTGGTCCATATTTTCTTTTTGGGTGTTCCATTTATATGGTCCATTATCTAAATTTAGTATTATTTTTTGCATGTGTTTACAAATTTACCCTTATAAATTGAACCAAATTAATAGAGTTATTATTAATAGTTATTGTTAAATAAGGGTATTTCAGAAAATTTGTTCAAATATGTAATATACATAAATGAGTTTTGACATTCGTGCAAGTTAAAACAGGACTAAATAAATGGGACGGAGAGAGTAGATTTTATATATGTCTTGGGTACATGATTAATTAAGTGGAAATTAAACATTATAAACCAATTTTAAATATTTATTTGGAGAACTAAATGACATACATTTTGATGAAAAATTACTATGTGAGTTTTTTATAATTTTTTATTCTATCTTTCGAAAATATTTTGATTTAACTATCACACAAGATGCTTATTCATATCACTGCGGATTTAAAGTTCTAAAACTTTGGAGGGTTTTTAATCCACAATTTGTATATAGAATTTGAAGCTCTTGAATTGTGAAAATCTAAAAGCATAGCTGTCTGTCATAAAATCCCTTCAATTAAAAATTGGGAAATATTTTTTTACCCAACCTTCTTAAAAAAGAAAAACTAGTTAAACTGTGAGAGGAAGATTATATGGTTGGGAAATAAACATCGAAGAGGTTTAAGTAGGGTCAGTCCATCCTAAAAGCATAGACGTCCGAGATTTTTGATAAAATTAATGTTTCTCGTAATTGGTTAACGGAAAAAAGATTGGGCCTATCGTGGGCCCCAAGGCCACGGGAACATCACGTGGGTCGCGACCCCTCACCCGCCCCCTGCCCCAGTTAACTTATTCCGCATTTTCTTTTTCCTTCGTTTACTATATCCTCTATTTTTTAAATAAGCAATATTTACAAAGATTATATAATATTGATGTCTATACGAAACTTATACGTATAATATAATCGCTCACATTCTTACTAGAAATCTAGAAAAATAAATTTTGAAGTTGCATCATGACGTTTGTGGTTATAAATTTACTTATAATATCACTATATAACCCCTACAATTTTATATATATTTTGTAGGAATGATATACATATATATATATATAAATTAGTGAAAAGACTTTTATATTCAAATAATGATGAAATAAAAGGTGGGAGCAAATTATTAAATGGTTTTTGTTCCATTATTACACTGAGAGAGGACGTACGTACACGCCTCCATACACTCGTTGCTTTCTGCATGTTCAGTAATCTTACTCTCATTTCCCAAACATTATCGGAATTATACAAAGACAAAAACACGTCACTCAATCCTTTTTGTATTCTTGTCTTTACCACTCAATTATGTACCTCTATTTTCTTTTTCTTAATTACTTCCTAATAATAACAGAGAATGTTCAATTGGGTTACTTAGATTATTTCATGCAAATCATTCACTTTAAAAAAAGAGATTAATTGAGCACTTCCATTTTTTTTAGATTCTAAAGAACTTTGAAACCTCATTCCGTCATTTTTTTTTCATTTGCAGTCGTTGATTTGGACGTGCATACATTTATTTACCTTAATTATTAATGATATATAAACTACGGTCTAGATTTTAAGTTTCATAAATCTTTAAATTTTAAATTTTTTTTGTTCAGATTCTAAAAATATTTAATATCGACAGTCGAGCTAACATTAATTCATGGTATTACAAGTATTAATGTGTTATTGAATTAGTATGGGGATTATATTCATGGATTATTAAAAAACATTATTTTCATGGAGTTGAGTGATTTGTCAAAACTTGAGAAATTTGTGTATTTTGTATGTGTGTTTTTTTTATTTTTATACAAAACAATTAACCAATTATAAAATAATTAAGTAGATCAAACCGCTCTCATTTCAAAGTAATGGATTGGTTAATCCAAATATCTAAGAACGAGTCAAATTGTTCTACTCTCGAAGAAAACGGTCTGTATATACTAAGATTATTGAATCAGTAAAAATTAAGAAATAATTAAGCAATAAAATAGATCTAACGAGCCGTAGTAGGTTAATCAATCAGCAATCATAAACCAATAATTGAAAGAACTGACAAAAAGGCTACATATCGAAAAAGAAACACTAAACAATAATCCCTTCAATATATATTTTAATAAAATAATTACAATATACAACTATTACACGCAGAAGAAAAATTAATATAAAAGATTTAAAAAAAAAAAACATGATTAGTAATTTTCCTAAGCTGTAATAATTAGATGAACATATTTCTTTCTCTCTACAAGCCCTTAACCGAATAAAAACAGGGTTGTGGGATGCTTCCATCTTTTACATATATACTAACATTTCATTCATTATTAGCTTAACTTAACAAGCTGCGGATGAATTGGTGAAGGGATTGTAGAAGTGAGGCTTTGGAGCCATGACATAAGGGCTCTTGGCCGCGGTTTCGGCGCCGCCGATCCTCTCACAGGAGGGGCACATAGTGAGGGTGGCCGCCGGAAGCTGCATGTAAAGCGGCTGAGCTAGTTTTAGCGCCTTGAGCTCTTGCAATTCCTTCTGCAGCCGCCGGTTCTCATCCGTCAGCGTCTCACAGCATTTCTTCAAGAATTCGCAGTCTACTTCTGTTTGCTTAAGCTTAGTCCTGCCAAATTACAAACGCGATTATGTAAGTCAGAGTTATATTTTAGGGTTTTTGATCATTTTCTCTCAACAAAATCCAATAAATAATGCAGTAAATGTTTTTTTAATAAGATGATAGGCGTGTCCACCAAATTTTGGCGTCTAGTACAAAGTTAAAAACACCTGGTCCCTGCAAATATTGATATAATTCTCACCGCTAACATCGATCTATCTATCTGACCTCTCCTCATTTTTGGATTTGAAAAAAAAAAAAAAAAAAAACTGGAATATCATCAAAGGGAAAGAAAGAAATATATCAGCTTTTCTAGTGGCTTTGCAAGAAAGTTGATCCTGACAAAATTTATATTTTTTGGATTTACTTTAGTGGTTATTGGATATTTTGATTATGAGTGGAGGATCATTAATACCTGGCTCTTCGATTCTGAAACCACACCTCGACTTGTCGGGGCGTAAGCTTCAACTCACGAGCCAACTCTTGTTTTTGTTTCTGATCAAGAAAAAGCATCAGACTAAGCAGTTATACACAAATATATGTTGTGTTTATATTATATGTGTTGGAAGGGATTCCAGAGAGAGAGAGAGAGAGTTACAGGGTTGAGAGTACTGTGCTGCTTGAAGCTTTCTTCGAGGAGAGCAGACTGCGCCTTGGTGAGCCTAAGTTTCTTCCTTCCATTCAATCCATCGTCGTCTTCATCGCTAGCTCGGGAGGAAACCCTCTCGATCTCAACCTCCTCGCTGCCAATCTCTCTCTCCCTCTTCACACTAACGTTGGAGAAAGACGAGGCGGCGCTGTCTTGTCGGTAGAGGTCAGCGGAGTGGCGATCGGCTTTGTAGTTGTCGAAATCCGGCTTTTTAATCAGATCATAGGTCTCCCCGGAGAGGCTGAGAGTCAATGAGGGCTCAGCAGTTTTCCCAATATGGTCGAGATTTTTGGCAGCAGCTGGCTTCTTGGAGTTGGATGACGAGTATCCCAACCCCAAAACCAGTCCCGTAGTGCAGAAATCATCCATAGCCGTGTAATAAACTTAGGAGAGAGGAGAGGAGAGATGATCGATCAGGGCAGGGTGTGCGTGGGTGTTTATGTTGTTGTGGAGGTGGAGGTAGAAATGGGGAATGAGAGAGAGGGAGGGGGGGAGAGGAGACTTTTGTAATGGGATGGGGATGGGGATGGTGGATTGGTGGGTGGGTGGGTGATTTCTATGATTAATAATAATCAACAGAAAGAATAAGTATGGAAAGGAATTTGGGGTGAGGAAATGATGAAAAGCAACAACTATTAAAACTCTGTTCCTCTCTCTTGAAAAAAAAAAAGAATGGAATAGAATAGAAAAGAAAAGAATAGATGGGATGAGAGAGTGAGGTTGGTTTGGTTGACCATATACATATTGTTGAACCCCACTGAATTATGATGACCAACAACGAGGAAACTAAAAGACGCCTCCCTGACCCCTACACTCAATTTAATTCACTCAACAATTGGATTCACATGGAAATAGGGAACACACTTCAACCGAATCATTCCTCTCCCCCTTTTTACTTTTACTTTATTATACGTACATATACCCCCTCCCCTCCCCTCCCCTCCCCTCTCAACCATAATTTATACTCCTTCCGTCCCAGTTGAATAGACCATCTTACCAAATCGGGCGTCCCAATTAAATTGACTAATTTCCAAAATTGACAATATTTTCACACTCAACAATAAAATATTCATTCTACTAACTCATTCTACACTCACAATTCTTAATTTCGGTGTCGAAAAGAAAAAAAGGTCTAATAAACTGAGACGGAGGGAGTACATTTCAAGACCTTTTGCCTTTGGACTTATGGTATCTCATTTACTTTTATTTGATTTCGAATATTGGTTTTAAAGGTTAATTAAGGGCAAACAAAAATGTAGCATACTTAAAACGTACATTTTCAGAAGAGGTATTTGAACATTTTGGTTAAAAAATCTATCAGCTTTGCATATTAATGTTATTGTTGCGTTTTAATTAAAAAAATGCAACACTTTCACATAAAAAAATATATATCATAATTTTTATTTTTATTACTAGCTAATGTATTTTTCAATAAATACTTTTTTTAAATTCATATTTCGCATTTAAAAAGCTGTTAACATATTATCACAATAATATATATATATAGAGGTGGGCATATATGTGTGCGAGTTAAAATGGAAGAGGTGGCGTCGAGGTAATTAATTTGATTTCATGGAATATGATTCATGTAAAACACTAGGAATCAGGATCTTTGCTTAACCAGAATGATGGTGGGGCCTACCAATCCAAACACAGTTAGTATTTAATAATTCCTTGTCGGCGAGAAGTTAGGCCACCAGTTTAGCATGGTTACTAAATACTATTCACTGTTGCTTCCCTCTTTCTTTACCATTTTGCCCTTCCCCCTTCATTCACTCTTCACCAACTATTTCACATTATTTTTTTCTTATTTATCTTTAAATACAAATTAATAATTTTCGGATAATCAAAACTAGTGTGTGGGCAATGCACGTTTAACTGCGCAAGGCGTGCTTCACTCATCTCATTCAATTTAAATGCCCTAAAATAAATAGAAACAGTGCTACTTATAATTAAACAATGCAAGATGCATGACTGTTTGTTATAATTCTTTATATTTTATTATCATATTCATATATATATATATATATATATAGTGCGAAATATGTCACCCCTGCCAATGGCACGCGTATGATAATAAGTGTAACACGAAATGAAATTCCAATTTGGAAGAGAATATTGAGTTTTCATTTAAATGAGCGGTGGAGCTACAAGTATGTGGATACTAATATCTTTCTCTAATTTTTCTACTTTCGATTTAATTTGCTACATTTGTGGGCGACACTACCATGCCTTTTAATTAAAACATGGTCTATAAATATTAAATGGAATCCGCCCCAACCTGCACTTTATGTAGACAAATGAGAAAAAAAAAGTAGGTCGTATGCTAATCATACTAATACTACTATACATTATTAATTTAAAGAAGATGATATAAGAAAATAGAAGTTAATTAATTACTCGTCTACTGTGGCTCGTGTGAAGTAGCTAGGTAGTCAGGCACAAATTGAATAATGTTGGATGGCCTATTAATTTATATAATTATTACAAGAGGATAATGTTGATGATGATGATGTTGTTTACTATTTACAATAATAAATTCCACGAACTCACTCATATGTACACCCACTCAACCAAAATAGTATTAATTATAAAGAGGGGTTAAGATAATTTATTGGGATATAGGAATCGGTTTATTAAATGAGTAATACAATTTTCTACCAATCATTATGCAGACTAATTGCTAATATTTTTTATTTATCCTTTTATAATGTTGGCATAGATAGGTAAGCTTATGTTATAATTAATCAGTGATTACATCTAGTAGAGTAAAGTAAAGTTACTGATTGATAAAAAATTAAAATAATGGAAAATGAGAAGTAATTAGGGTATGGGACCCACCAATGATTTGGTGTGATGGGGAAATTGATTTGGTTGAGGATTAGTGAGCGTAGAAGTTGGCAATGATGATGGAGGGGGCTGAAATTGTTGGAAAAGATAAGGTTTTTGAGAATTGTGATGTCCCTTGTTAGTCCCTGTCTTTCCGCTCAGCCGCCCAATGTGATTTCTTCTTCATAACCCTAATCCTCTCTCTCTCATGCTTTGCTTTATTAATTTGCAAATCTACTCACCCTCAATTTTCCACACATTCATACACCCCTGTTCCTATACAAGCGCATAGATGTATATTTTATAGTTCAGTTTAGCCATTTTAGTTCAATTTTCCCTCGCTATTTTTCTTTTTGGGTTCATATATAGTCAAGATTCAAGAAACTGCTGAAAATATGGATAGATTTTGTAATATGTTAAACTAGTTTTTTACTTCCACGATGCGCAGTGTGAATATATTTTATTAATAATTAATTATTAAATTATATTAATTTTAATTTTTTTTATGGAAATACAATAGTGAAATATTAAAATTTGATTAATAAAATTCGTGCTTCATAAATAGGGATAGTTCGGTACAGTATATCGAACATTTTTTTCTATACTTAATAACTTACCAAAATTTATGGTATGAGAAAAACTCATACCGTTACCGTACTGAAGTTTTCGGTATACCAAAATTAACTTAATAGTTAAATTGAACAAAAATTACTATGACTTGCAAAATTATGCCTAAACGAACCAAGCAAAAGAATTTCATTAATATTTTTATTTGGCTCGGTTCAGTTTTAAAATTCCAAAACGAAATTGTGAGCTGGTTTGGGGTCGCTTTTGATAAGATAAAATATAATCAAGTGAGTTTGATTCGGACTACCCAAATTAAATTTATAGTCTTATAATTTATATTTTTAAATGAACTTTGACTGTTAAAAATTCAGAATTAATTTATTAAAAATTTTCAATATTTAAGAATAGAATCTCAAACTTCGCGCAAGGCACAACTAAACAGATCAATAGATTAAAAGAAATATTGTTTAACCTATTCTATTTTGGATCTCGATCATATATTTCATTTAGTAAAAATATTTCCGGGAAAAAAAAAAGAAGAACAAATTCTTTATTCGAACCGAGCCAATCCAGTTTTCCAATTTAATTGTTTTGTTAATTATTTTTTCAAATTTATCGATTCAATTCGATTTTGACCCGAACCAACCATTTGCGAAGCATTAATCGTGATGAGTTTGAAATATTCCCGAAATGAAGGTGCATATAGAAATTCTATGTAACTTATAAATGTGTGAGAATTCAAGTTATGGCTAAAGACTAAAAAGCAATTGTCAAATGATAGGAAACGACTAACCTAAGGGAGCGTTCACATGGAAAGCAACCCTATTTTGAACAAACAGAGCAAAAGGTTGAATTCTAGAGGTGTAATCATCCTCACATAAACCAATATTTCTAATTAAAATGAAGCAAAAACGATAAATGATGCATATTGTAGCAGCAAGGTCTAATTGGGCAGAAATGTGATCTCATAAATTAATATAATCAACGAAGAAATAATTAAAATAGACCGGCCCACCAAAAAGAAGCTTTATTTTCCTTTTATGAAATTACAAGGAAACATACACCAAGTTTCCTTCTTCTTTTTCTGCTTTCTGCCCCTTCTTGTTATCACTCCTACAATATTACTCCCTCCGTCCCGGTCAAATTGTCCACATTTGACCGGACACGATAACCAATGCATGTGAGTGGTAGTGGGAGTTAGTGGGATGAATATTTTATTGATGAGTGTAGAGAATTTGCTATTTTAAGAAAGTGGACTAATATTGTGGGACAGATGAAAAAGGAAATGTGGACAATTTACTTGGGACGGAGGGAGTAATTAGCAAAAATGACCCAAAGAGTCCCTTCGCTCGGGGTGTAGTGGTTAAAGCACCTTGCCTGTGACTGAGAGGTCACATGTTCGAGATCCCAGAAGAACATCTAGGTGTGTGAGTGTGTGTGAGTCGAGTTTCTCTCCGGAAACTAAATGCAGAAGCATCTAAATTAAGAGGGCATTTGGTTGGTGAGTTTCGGAATCAAGGAATTGAATGATTGCGAAACTTACCGTTTTCTTCAAGATTCGAGATCAATTTAAAATTTCTATGATCAATGAAATTGTTATTTATAATTAAAATTAAAAATCTAGCTCTATTTTCTGAACAAGGTTTAATGAATTTGACGGTTTTCAATCCAGCAATTAATTAATTAATTCCAAATTCAATATGAAATATTTTTCGAACTGTTGTGAATATTGTTCGAATATTTATGGGACATACATCTTCTAGAACATCGACGGTGAGCTAGCAATAGCATAATCGTTTGGGATAAGCCCAGGTGACCAAAACCCTAACTTTTTATTTATTAATTAATTTCGAAAAAATTATCTCACTTTATTATTTATACTTTTAAGTAGGTAGAGTGAGATGCATTGAATTCGAATCACTCACTCTAAAAATGATGATTTTTTTATATATATATATGTATCGTAAATGGCGTAGATCCATGTATTAAGACAACAATAAATGAATGAAATGTATTGAGTCCTGACCAAATCAAAGAATTCAACAAAAAATCGATTAAAATCTAGAAGACATGTATTGACTTATAATTTCTACATAAAGCGGCATCCATTAATTAATAAGGCTTCAGAAAAAAAGTAGATATATACACAAAATGATCAAAGATGATTATAATAAATTGTACGGAATGCAGTAGGTGAAAATTAAGATGAATAATGATAGGGTCAATAATTTGATGGTGGGAAGAATAAATGAGAAAATCTAATTTGGAAAACTTTGCCTCAAGAGATAAAAGGTGGTTATCACAATGCACCGACTCCTCCCACTAAAGCAAATGCTTTTACCTCTCTCTCTCTCTCTTCAAAAAACTTATCATTCCACCATTTCTTTCCCGAGACTTTCTTGAAAACTTTCATGTGGGCACATCATTCTTTCGTTTAAAAGTAGGAAAATATATGCCCCTATCGAAGAAAGTAAACGACGTACATTATAATGGTGTGGAATGTAATTCATACATATATTGGGTAGAGGGCCCCTCTTGAGACAACTTGGTTAACGATGTTTTTTCTTTTTTTCTTTTTTTATGGGTATCTTTAATTTGAGTTGCGATGGATGTGGGTGGGAGAGATATTACGGTTGGGGGTTTGGTGTGGGCGTAAGTATACGTGTAACACAAAAGTTGCGGCACATGGGGTCTATCCTATTTTCTCACATACATATATTTTTTTTTATTATTAATTTCATGCGCAATTCTATGATGATCAGAATTAATTTAATTTCTTCAAGAAATCCCTCCCACTTTATGTAAAGATCCCCAATTCTCCCTACAAAACCGGCTTGTAAAGATAGGGGACTTCCACACTATTATATAGTGGTATACTCCCAGGTTCATGGCCGATGTGGGATATTCAACACTTTAACATATAATTGTAACATTTATCATAAAATTGCTGAAATTAGCTAAGACATGTTGTTGGGTAATTTCATTGTTGCTTTGTCAGTAAATAATTACATACAAGCGGTACACAAAATTGCATTACAGTAAGTAGTAGATATATACAAGTATTATTATAACATAGGTGTTTCACTATTATTTGGACAATTTAAAATGACTTTTTTTTTTCAACCATGAAAAAAATGATTATATGCTAAATTGATTAAATAAAATAAAAAAAAAGATTTTGGAATCCGGTACTGTTGTACAGTTAAACTTGGCTTTTGCGTATCTAGAAATAGAATAAAGCCATTGTGATTCTCTCTCTGGTACATTTCTTCGGAATATGTGTTTTTTTGATGTTTTCTTTCAATATGCATTCTTATTCCTGAAAAAATAATAAATAAATAAAATCTATGTTTGGAATAATTAAATGATGAGAATATCTTGATTATATCAATATTAATTGTCAAGAATGATGACAGAAGAATTATATTGTGGTTATAGTGGCTGTTATGCCCTCCAACATTCTTAATCTTCCAAAATTTTAAGGTTTTCCATAATCTGTAATCACTCAAAACTATATTAGACAATAAGTGTTCATCATTGGATCGTTGAATAGCAAGCAAATTAATTGTGGAAAACAAAAATAGATATATATGTATGTTTCATTTTTATTATAAATAGAATTGTAAAAAAATAGATTGATTTAACCAAATTCAAGTAGCTGGAAACAAGCACACACTCAACTTACAAGTTATAACAATTTATTAGGAACTATTTAACTGTTTCTATCTCATATATGCATTGTGAATTATGTATAATGAGAGATTTCGAGATCAATTTAAATTTAAAATAATGACAATTTTAAAAATAAATTTAAAATAATTATATTAATGTATGTAATAAATTAAAATAATAATGATGTCGGAAAATCTCGAATTCATGACGTCTTAATCACAAAGTAATTCGATTATATTATTGCGCTCCGATTACGTTACAAGTCACTAGATTCTTGGTAAAGAGTATATTACATTGATGCAAGGTAAAGAGAAGCACAGCTAGGCTTTATCATATATCCATGAGGATTGCTGAGCAATATTTTATTTTTATATTTATTCCTTGAAAAGTCGCTAGTAAAGTAATGCGACTTACCTTTTTATTGTAAAAAAACATATTCTAAGCATCTATCTCATCATGAGTTTCGAATGTCAATATATTCCACCCTATTAAACTTGCTTTTAACACGTACGTCCATATTTCCACAACATTTCACACTTTTTTTTTTAATTATTTTTTTTTAATTCAAACTCCAAATCTGGAACAAACCCACCTTTCCTTCAATGGTGCTTGATTTGAAGAATATAAATTTAATGGGCTCAAATTTTATTCATTCACTCAATATAAGTTTTTTTTATAAATAGGCCCATTTAAAGTTATGTAAAATCTGGGCTTCAGTTTCACTTGACCATTAAGAAATTTGGATCTTATATACTCCCTCCGTCCCGGCTGAATTGTCCCGGGTTGACCGGGTACAATAACCAAGGAGTGTGAGTGTAAAGTAAGTTGAATGGAATTAATATTTTATTGTTGAGTGTGAAAAAGTTTCCTTTTTAAGTAATGGGACAATTGAGGTGGGACGGACGAAAAAGGAAAGTGGGACAATTGAGGTGGGACGGAGGGAGTATTTATTTTTTAACCTAAAAAAAAACTGCGTTTCAAATGGTCCATAATTAAATTTAGTAATATTTCCATTATAATAAATATTATTTTTTAAAAAATTAACTGGGGTAGTGATATTCGTTACTGGAGTGAGTGTGATTAATATTCAATAGTAAGCGGAGATTGATAACTGACATAGGCAACAAATATAAACCAAAATTTAGACTTTAAATTCAAATTGCTAATTAAGGTATAACAATCAACGGCTTAATCTAATCACGTATTAAGGGAGTAAGATTCTGACTACTTTAATTTAACTGAGCCATCATACGGCGTCGTTTCATTTAGTGGGCTGATAGATGAAATAATAGAGTGCTTTGTGGCGTCCACAAACTTTCCTTGAGAAGTGAAAAAAAAAAGAAAGAGAGAGAGAATCAACGCCATTTTCAAAATCAATCGATTTGCTGCAGAAATTTAGAGCGATAAAAGCTACTGGAGAATTAGGCTTCGGATTTGATCCGTCGATGGCGACTTTGGCTTCAAGGTCGGAGAAATCTGCGGTGACGCCGCGGAGCGCCGCAACAAATGAAGTGTCCCCGAGTTCACGTTCAGCTAGGGTTTTGAAAACTCCCTTGAGCGACGAAACCATATGGAAGCGGCTCAAAGAAGCAGGTTTTGATGAAGAGTCGATTAAGCGGAGGGATAAGGCGGCGCTCATTGCTTATATTGCCAAATTAGAAGCCGAGGTATTGTCTTGCAGCGTTTTCTTTCTAATTCAGCTCAAATTGCGGTATTCTTGACTGTAGATGGGTTATCGTTGATGATTATAAAGTTTTCTTGAATGCCTAGTTCGTGCATTTACTATAAGCGTTCTTGTTATTGTTGGTGGTGACCTGTTGGATGAGATGTAATATTGAGAAAATCAGGATTTAGTTTTTTATTTTATCAAAGCTACGCTAGTTAAGTTTTCTTCATTGATTCAATTTTGGGCATGGGGGCCTTTCTTTTGGCGTCTATTGATCATTCATAACTTGATGTTTGATTTTAAAAATGCACGGGCGGGATTATTTCATTAATTTCTTGCTATATTGGCTGTTTTTAGAAACCGCTATGTTTACCTTTAACATGGCGAGTATTAAGTATTCTCACATCATGAAAAGTAATGCAGGCTATGCTCTTAAAATCCTTAAAGATTGACAATGTATTTTGTGTTTCACCTTTCGTTATTGTTTCCTGTATATCCTGTTTGATGTGCCTTGTTCACCTGTATTAGATTTATGAACATCAGCATCACATGGGCCTACTCATTTTGGAAAAAAAGGATTGGCTATCAAAGTATGAGGAAGCCAAATCTATGGCTGATTCTGCTAAGCTGAATCTTATGCGTGAGCGTGCTTCTCATGACTCAGAAATTACTGCTTCCAGAAAACGGGAAGATAGTCTCAAGAAAGCTCTTGGAATCGAGAAAGAATGCGTTAAGAATGTACTTATCTCTTCATCTGTACTTTCTTATCCTTTGTGTGGATCATTATGATTTATTACTGATTTGAGAGTTTTTGTAGATTGAGAAGACTTTGCATGAGATGCGTGCTGAGTACGCAGAGGTGAAGGTGGCTGCTGACTGTAAATTTGCAGAAGCAAGAAATATGGTGGAAGATGCTCTAAAGAAATTAACAGAGGCTGAGGAGAAAATGCGTTCAGCGGAGTCACTTGAAGCAGAGGCAACTCGGTATCACCGAACTGCTGAAAGAAAGTTGCATGAAGTTGAAGAACGAGAAGACGACTTAAGGAGACGTATCATGTCGTCAAAGTCTGAGTGAGTTCTAGTTGGTAATCTTACTTCAGTTGCATCGAACAATGCTGCCTTTCTGTGCTGGCCGTTTTTACCTTTCTTCGTTCTACTTCAGATGGTTTGTAGTATCTATGCTGTTTCCCTTACCTAGTAATTAAATCAGGGTCTGTATACTGGTTGGCCAGATCTGGATATTCTTTTGTTTTCTTTATATTCTGTTGAGCAATACATATATTGATAGAGTCATTGATAATTCCTGCTTTCATTGTTAACATGTTAGTTTTGAAGCTAGAGAGAGAGAAATTCAGCTTGAGAGGCAATCCATATCTGACTGGCAAAAAGTTATGCAGCAAAAACAAGAAAGGTTACTGGATTCACAAGCTTTGCTGAACCAGAGAGAAGAGTATATTTTAGAACAAACACAAGAGCTAAAAAAACTTGAGAAGGAGCTGGATGATTTAAAATCACGTGTCATACAAGAGCGTGCGGCCTTAACTGAAGAAAAAATTGCTCTGGAGCTAAAAGCGAGTTCTTTATCAGCAAGAGAGGAGGTTAACTCATGACTTTACTTTTGATGCTCATAATTTCCATTTCATTGTTTGGCTACATTCATGATCTTTCTCAAACAGAATTGCTCATGCACTTGAATATTTCACTCATAGGCTATTATCAAAAGAGAATATGATATTTTCAAAAAGGAGGAAGAGGCGATTCTTTTACAAGCTAAAATGACAAGCAAAGAATCTGTAAGTCTACTCTCTTATCATGAAAAGTTGTTATCCAAATGTCTTTTTTGTGATAATTGTCAGAACTGGGAACTGAAGCGCTGGGCATTGTCTAGTTTCTGTGAATCTTATTTGATGCATTAAATTTCAACGAAGATGTTGGAATACTGGAATGATTTGAGTTTCCTTGAATGCATAGAAAAATCTACTGTAAAACCATGAAAATAAGTTTTGTGAGCAAAAGAAGCATATCCAGATATGCAAATGATAGTCTTGTTGGGTTGTTCTTAGTTTGATATTATCTACTGTGCATGCAATATGTTTCTGATATCCGTATTAATATTGATTATTTTATAATTTCTCTGTTAGGATAATACATTTTATATATTAATTATGGCAATACTCATGATGGATTTTTTGCACTATTTTGCTTTATAATATTGATATTATATATTGCTTATGCATGCGTTTTCTATTTTTTATGTATGACCACACTCAAAACTTGATTTACAGTACTGTTTTTTATGCTTTAGTAGTTTAGTGGTTAGCCATAGTAACGAAGCCCCAATATGCTTCCAAGTAGATTTATTGTCTCGAGATAAGTCCAGAACCAATTGATGGAACCTACTTAGCAGTTTCGTTTTATTTTAATGTGGAACCAGTCTTTTTATGTGGCCTCTTGATATCACTTTCAGGAAAATGTTCAACAAGTACGTTTTAATCACGAAGCTGCTTTAGCAACAAAGAATTCTGCTTTTGAGGCAGAATTAGAAATGAAGCGCAAATTATTGGATGATGAGATTAATACCAAGAGGCGGGCATGGGAATTGAGAGAACTAGACATCAGACAACTTGAAGACTTCATCTCAGAAAAAGAGCGGGAGCTGGATGTTGAATCAAGACATCTTAGAGAAAAAGAGAAGGAAGTGGAAGAGAGATTAAGCTTAATTGAAGAGAAACAAAAGAATATTTTGGCTCTGGAAGAAGAGTTGGAGGTGAAGATGAGTTCTTTAAAACAAGAGAAGGAAGAGGTCATCCAGATGAAGCTTGATCTTAAAAAAGCTTCAGACTTGCTGGAGGAAAAGAGAAGACACATCAGCGATGCAGAGGAGAACATGGATGCTATGAGGACGGAAAGAAATGAGTTACTTGCACTTGAATTAAGATTGAAAGAAGAGATTGATAATATTAGTGCACAGAAACAGGAACTTGAGGCTGAGGCGGATCATTTCAAAGCAGAGAAGGCAAAATTTGAAGCTGAGTGGGAATTAATTGATGAAAAAAGAGAACAGCTTGTAAAAGAAGCTGAGCGTATTGCTGAGGAGAGGTCAAGTGTCACTAAATTTCTTAATGATGAGCGTGAAAGCTTGAAAGCAGAAAAGGATGCGATGAGGGATCAGTATAAACATGATCTTGAGTCCCTCTCCCTTGATCGAGAGTCATTCATGAAAGAACTTGAGAACGAACGTACTGAGTGGTTTAGTAAGATTCAAAAAGAACGTGAAGATTTCTTGCTGGATGTTGAGATGCAGAAAAAGGAGTTGAATAATTGTATTGAGAAGAGGCGTGAAGAAATTGAGAATTATCTTTCTGAAAAAGAGAAGGAATTTGAGGTAGAAAAAAAGAAACAACTTCAGCATATTAATTCCCTCAAAGAAAGAACAGAAAAGGAACTGGAACATGTGAACTCGGAAATGAAAAAACTTGATGTTGAAAGAAGAGAGATAAATTTAGATCGTGAAAAAAGAGATCAGGAATGGGCTGAACTGAATAACTCAATAGAGGAGCTGAAGGTACAGAGGGAGAAATTGGAGAAACAAAGAGAATTACTAAGAGCTGATAGAGAGGATATTATTGCTCAGATTGAAATCTTGAAGGGTTTGGAGGATTTAAAAGAAAGACTAGACTCCATTGCTGTATATGAGATGCAGTCCGAGTTGCAGTCAAAGAATCAGAAACTAGCTGCTAAAAGATTTGTGAGTCGACCGAAAGAAATAAATTTGGATCACAATGGGATTGTTAACAATGGGCTTCAACTTAATACATCTGGCAGAAAAGATTCTGACAAGTCCTCTTCTCCTCTCTCTGCTCCTTTCTCATGGCTCAAACGATGTGCTGATACAATTCTTGAGCAGACACCCAGTAACAAAAAAAGGAAGAAAGAAAAAGAAATGGCAGATCATGGATCAGAAGATACAACTCCAAGGTACTTATTCCACAAACAATTATGTTCTCAATTTCACGGTGACTCTACACACTCTTTTCATTTTGTGATATTTTCCTGCAGTTCCCCACAGAAGTACTCAAACATATCCAAGATCGATCACGTCATCAAACCATTTGACCAAACTCCATCCGGCACAGAGACCACAGTCTACATAGATAAAATTATCACGATTGAGGAAGTGGCGAAATTTGAAATCGAAAGGATTACTGGTAACAGTGAGGTAGATCTTCATTCAAATACAAATCCTTAAGATTGCTTGTTTCTAGCTGATGTGTGTTACAGTTCCATTGCTACATAATTTGTTTCATTAACTGGTGACGTTCACATATTTGCTGCTTCTAAGTTTTTGTTGATTAAATTGTGTTAATAGATCTGTTTGCTATTTTTTGTCACACTCTTGCTGGCTGAAGAAGTTATGGTCGCATTACTTCATGTTTACTGTGTATTTTTTCTTTCTAGGACCTGGTAAGAACAAATGACTTATTTTTCACTTATCCATTACTCTATTATTCCTCCTCTGTGATGAGTATGTGCAATGCTCCATTTGGAATTATTTTGGACTTTTCTCGGACGTTGAGCCTGTGTGTTCTATGATCATCAATTTTCACTTGTATATCTTGTGAGAATTTCATTCCTTGCTGCAGGAAGCTGCATTCCGGCATGATGGTGAAAAAGTTGATAACAATGTTGATGTGGAATAATAGAGAGTTGGAAAGCTTATACAAATTCCAAGTTCGGCTTGATTTTATCTGACATATAGTTGGCCTGGATTAGTAAATACAGAGGAAGTAAATACTTTTCCCCTTTCTCTTGTAATTTGTTGATTTGATTAGGCCTGATACTTAAAAATTTTATTTTTATTTTCAGGCAACGCATGCTATTTGTTTTGGTGATGTGTATGCAAGGTATTAGGTTTTATAGGTTACGGAAGATGACTTGTCCGGTGTTGGTTCAGTGTGTAAAAAAAAATCAGCTAACACATCTAGAAGTTCTTTGTATAATGCTTGTCCCTAGTGATCTTGTAGAATTGGAGTGTTCTTGTGTTGTATTGTACTTATTTGATGGATGCTCAGTTTTTAGTGTTGATGATGGCTTGGGTTTGATTTGATGCAAGGTTATGTACCTAGTTTTTTTTTCTCAATGGGCGATTTTAAGTTTGGAATATGCTCGTTATTTTAATTTTTTCTTTTCTATTCTTTTTTTCTTACCTCATGAATGATCTGTGACAGTTAATGCAATGTGACGTCATTGTTATTTCTACCTAAAAGTTCAATTTATATTTCCTTTGATGGATAATTGAAAAGTTATAATTATACAATTCTTCCTTCCCCCTTTTTGGTTCTCTCTTCAGTAATCCGAGTCATGGTTCGTTTTTTTAAGTAATGCAGAATCAGATGTCCACAGCTTTGCCAATATATATATTTGAAAGTTGAAACTCTGATTCAAGATTAGTGGAGATTTGTTCATACAGTTTTTATATACATGTGTAACAACCCAAATTATTCTGCATCGATGTTTTCACACTTGCAACAACCCTTGCTGAGTAGAAAGTCTCCATTCTATTGCTTTTTGACTACACAAGTATGTGTTTCAGTTGGATATATTAACAAATCTTAATCAGAATATATTCTCTTCTAAATGTGACTTGGGTTTATAAATATGCACAACACCATTTGTTGAGGTTAACAAACTTTATAGAGGCTGTGCAACCAAGAATGGAGGTCAGTGCTGGTTTTGTTTCGAATTATGTAGTTCGAGTTTTTTAGCAAAAGAAATATGTTACATTGTTGATTTTCATTTATATATGCTGCTACTATCTATTAATTTCTTATATTGCCCTCTTTTTTTGTAATGTCATGATCCATACTAATTCTCCAGTCCTATCATACTGTAATTCCTTTTTTCATGCTTAATTCAGTAATTACTTCCTTTTTAAGTTCTATTTTTATTTATAAAATACCTTCTAATTTCATTTCTTAACAGTAATTATTTATTATTAGATGAGATTATTGGTATGTGTAGTGGTATAGTATGCCCAAGCTTGAAGAACTTTCATATTTTACCTTTATAATATATCTCATTGTCGAAACTCCAAATAAATTTGTTTAGCAGTAAAATGTAATAATATATTGTAATTTGATATGACGATTTCAAAACATAAAAAGCTCTATTGTTCTATTTATACGGAAATCTTGACTTGGACACTTTCTTCCCACGTAAAACTTTTTTTTTCCCTTACATTTTGTGGTATAAATTCAATTTATTTTTTAAGACATAAATTTAGTTTATGTATGTATGTGATGTTATTTAAAATACATAGCCCAGCAAGTGCATAATTACTTGTTAATCATATTTTACGATCCAAAGTCTTCGTCAATATTTTTTATCATAATAAAATGATATCTATTATAACATAGTTACATGTATTGTACATCGAATAATTTATATTATAATTATAGTAATATATTATTGATTAATATAAATATAATATATTTGAATGAATACAAATATATAGTTTTATTAATTATATTTTAATATCAAAATACAAAATATCAAACATTCAATTCTTACAAATCTAATTATTTGAGGTGTGGTAATAAAACATACGAGCATCATAAATATTATTTAAGGTGTGGTAAAATGTGGACCTCCTAATTTAGTAAGGCTATTCTCATCCATGACTTTGGGATGAAAGTCATAAAAAAAAACAAGAAAAAATGGAAATAAAAAAAATCAAAAATTAATTAAATAGGGGCAAAGTCAATGACTTAATCACTCAATAGCCGTATGCTTTTTTTGTTATCCAACAAAATGATGCCATTTAGCATTATTTAATTGGATGTTCTAATTTTATATCTATATTATTATACATAATTATTCATTAAAATTAAATCTATATTTTATCAAAAATTATATTTATTTTTACACTATAAATTGAGCTTAATATTGATATATTTTCTCATAAAGACTAAAACTCTCTTTCCTAGCTCTTTTATTTTATATTTTAATCATCGTAATTTCTAACTTGTTATTAATTGAAATAAGTAATTTTAGAAGTATACAATAATATCTTTTAATTCTAATCATTAATTTTAAATATAAAATATTTTTCATATACTTTATTAAATATTTTATATATTAAAATTTTGATATAAATAATATATATTGAAAATTAAAATAAAAAGAAAAGATAATTTAGATTATGTTGGAGTAATTGATGGGAGTAAAATATGAATTGGGTTATGGGTTGTATAAGTGGTGGAGAGAGAGATATATATATATTCCCTCCTTTCCACTTTAATTGTCATCTTTTCTTTTTCGTCCGTCTCATTTAATTGTCCACTTATCTAAAATAAAAAATTAATACACACTAACTAATAAAATACTAATTTTCTTTATATTTACTCGCATCCAAAATCAAAGTGGACAATTCATCAGGCGGAGGGAGTATATTTTATTAAAAATTAGGTTGAGTTGGGGTTATTGATTTAGGTAGTCTAGGACTTGTTAAGTCAGCAAAATCTAATGATAATATTTTAATTTTTTTATGTTAATGTAAACTTGTACATCCAAATATTTCTTTTAAAAAAAAATTAAACTTATAATTAAGATGTTTTTACGCGACCATTATTTTGAATTTAGTTTAGTTATGTCTCCAACAAACAACCAACCACCACTTCCAGGCACCTTCTTACTACCGCCACGCTACTAGTACTATTCCTTCACTTTTATGATTTATCGTGTTTGGTTGGGGTTATTAATACTCGGAATTTATTTAGAACATTCACTATTTCCAAATGCAGGATTAATTTTTAGTTAGGTGTAGTTGTCTTGGGCTAGCTACTCGGTATCTTATTAACAGAAGCAGCATTTGTTTGTTTCTTGTCGCTTTTGCCCATTTTACGATCGTGGACTGATCACCTAACATTAAGTTTATGGTTTTGTCCCGACTTTAGTGTTGAAAGTATCTTACCTGAACTAATAATTTACCGATTCGAACTTCTCCAAAAATGTGTTTGTAAGGTCTTGGCCTACTTTTGGGTTTTAATATAATAATTTTATTTTGTGGTAGTAATAATAATAATAATATTTATTATTATTATTAAACAATCATTTTTATAAGGTATAAAGATAAGAAGGTAAGTATAATCATATTAGTATAAGTTATTTGCCAAAAGGCCTGGTCTCTAATGTGAGTGTATTTTAAGTAAGAAGTTGGTATTAGGTTTTTTTTCCCCTATTCTCTTACATTTAGTTTTTAGTTATAGATGTTAATTTAGTCTGAAGTTCATAAATTGGTCTGATCAACCCAAACCAAAATACAGATTAGGTTAATAAACTTTAGCCTGAAAAAATTTAGACAACCGAAGATTAAATAATTTGAGTGTCAATAAGGCTAAGCCTGAAAACCAACGAGTTGGCTCATTGACACTTAAAAAGTAGTGAATCATAAAGTTAATATATATATATATATATATTGTGATATATTTTGAATTCTTTTTAAGACAACAAATGTTTTGTATGTATATTTTACTGTTTTAAATATTATTAAAGTGAGAAATATATAGGGGTGTAAATGAACCAAACTGTTCGTGAGCTACTCAGATCTCGACTCGATAAAAGCTCGTTCGAGTTCGTTTAGTAAAGCTCGTTTATTAAATGAACCAAACTTGAGCATCATAGTATTCGACTCATGAGCTCGTGAGCAGACTCGTTAGCTAAAATTAGTAAGAAATATAAAATAATTACTTTTATAAAAATAATATTTTCATAATTTAAGAGTAACAATAATGATAAATCTATCTAATAATGAAAAATATTTAGAATATGAGCATGAATATGATATCATTTTTTGGAATAAATAATCTTTTCTTCAAAATAATAATGAAAATCTTAAATATATTCTAAATTTAGAAAGTTCGTTTAGGCTCGCTAAAAGCTCGATAACGTTCGTGAACATCAAAGTATTCGATTAAAAAGCTCGAAGCTCGACTCGAAACTAAACGAGTCAACCTTGAGCATGACACTACTCGACTCGACTCGATTCGATTACACCCCTAGAAATATACTCCCTCCATCCCAATTTGTTAATCTCACTTTCCTTTTTGGTTTGTCCTATTTATTAGTCTTATCTTCCTAAAATGACAAACTTTTTTCACACTCACCAATAAAATATTAATTCCACTACCTCCACAAATATTGATTATTGTGTCATTTTAAAATGAAACTATTAATTTGGGATGAAGGGAGTATAATGGAAAGAAAATACTTAAAATAAAAAATAATTCATAAATTTATTGGTCTCACATATTAAATTTTTTTTTTTTTATTTGACCCGAACCACATAACTAATCATTTGATGTGGTTGGTCTAAGAAATATATGAATTGACATAATTGACATCTCTAATTCTAATATTCTATTGTCCTTTTAGAATTGTTCCAAAGGATTGTGCACAATAGTGTGAATAGTGATAGAAAAATCAGTATTAATGAAGCTATTAAATGGAATGAGCTAAAAAACAATTGTAATTGAAATTGGGAGGGAAGGAGTATTCAATTTTAATGAATAGTAATAAAAAAAGAAGGATAATTGAAATTGAAATTGGGAGGAGTATTCAATATTTATGAATACTAATAATTATAATGCGAGAGTGAAAACGTAATCAATTTATTAAAAGATCTAAGGTAAACATGCTTAATTTGCGCATTCTTCGCCTATTCGAAGATCGAGCCTAAAAATCGGAAACGATGATTCAAAAGATTTTTGAATTTTGGAGTCAAAGATTCGATGATAAACCAAAAGATGCGTAATGAACTATTGATAATAGATTAGTCCATATTTCCATTTTCGTCTGTCCTACCATATTAGTCCACTTTCCTAAAATGGAAAAAAATCTATTCACATCAATAAAATATTAATTACACTACACTCACAAATATTAATTTTTGTGCCAAAACAAAACTGGACTAATCTAATGTGACGGAAGGAGTACATTTCAGCAGTCACCATATTAAGAAACTCAGTGGTAGGTACGACCCGGCCCGATCCGGCCCGCAATATCAAGAAAGTGGCATTTAATTGTCGTAGTTTTCTGTTTCACTACAAGTAAATTCTAGTGTCGAGTTGCTCTTCGTTTTGTGAAGAGACACAGTCAAAGAAGAGCAGCGAGAAATGGAGAGCAGCGCTGTGTTCGCCGGCCTACACCCGAACCCCACCATCCACCATCTCCTCCTTGGCCCGGCCCGGAGCGCTATCAAACTTCTTCCACCTCTCACCGACAAAAAACCTCTCTTTCCCCACCCTCTTCCTCTCCACGCTGCAGCCACATTCTCTGTACGACTTTAGCCCCCCCTTTTTTTGGCTACTTGAGTGTTTTCGATTTAATCTTGCCGTTTCGCCTTCCTATTATTTGTTTAAATGTTTGTTTGTTTATCATTGCATTTGATTGATTTTTGATTGTGTGCGGCCGCAGAAGCAATCGCGTTTCGCTCCTTTCAGTAACCACGGCAATAACCATGTTAATTCGCTTCGAGTGGCGTCGCCTGCCAGGTTCGGCGTTAGTCTTGGGAAGATTACTTCTGTTTTTCTTTGATTTTGATTTTGACTCATTTCTGATTCTAGGGAATGGGCTTCTAATTTTTGTGTTTAATTTTGGCAGCGATGTTGCATTGGAATTAGCCGACATTGATTGGGATAATCTAGGTTTCGGTTTTATGCCCACTGATTATATGTATATGATGAAGTGTTCCCAAGGTGAGACATTTGCTAAAGGTGAGTTGCAGCGATTTGGAAACATTGAACTGAGCCCGTCAGCAGGTATTTTGAACTACGGCCAGGTTAGTTTTTTTTTTTTTTTTATAAAAAAAAACAGATTCACTTTTGGTGATGTGGTTGGCCCTTGAATGTAAACTTGTGTGTTAACTTCTCAGGGATTGTTTGAAGGCATGAAAGCTTATAGGAAGCATGATGGTAATATTTTGCTGTTCCGCCCGGAAGAAAATGCGACACGGCTTAGAGAGGGTGCAGTGCGCATGTGCATGCCTGCTCCAACTGTAGAGCAGTTCGTGGAGGCTGTAAAAGCCACTGTTTTAGCGAATGAAAGATGGGTAATGTTTTGATTTAATATTCTAGTGTTGTTAGCTTGCAGCAATGCTTTAGTGTTTTCTATCTTTTGCATGTTTCAGATTCCTCCGCCAGGAAAAGGTTCTCTATACATAAGACCCTTGCTTATGGGAAGTGGGGCTGTTCTAGGTCTTGCACCATCTCCAGAGTACACCTTTTTGATCTATGTTTCACCCGTCGGCAACTATTTCAAGGTAGTATTTATCTTACCCTTTATATGTCCGTGAATGTGATTCGAGTGTAGATGCTTTTATCTTGATTCTTTTGTGCTTATTGAATATCATTTTGTTCGCTGTAGATTCTTAACTTGTTTGTATTGTGTATTCGCCCTTTGAACAAATCTTGTGCTTCCCTAACAGCTGATTCCCTTTTCATAACATAGGAAGGATTGGCACCAATACATTTAGTAGTAGAGACAGAAATGCATCGTGCAACACCTGGTGGTACTGGAGGGGTTAAGACTATTGGAAATTATGCTGCAGTAAGTGATTATTTACTTAATGTTGACTTCTCTATTTCGATTTTTTATGTTCCCAAGACTAATTCTATATTATGTCTTTCCATCTTTAACAATTTATATTTGTTTCAAAGTTATCTCCTTTTCAGTTAAATTAGTTTAAACTTGAGAATGGCAAATTAAGCTCTACCATTTTGATGCTTTTCATTTTGTTATTACTGTTATCTTTTAGAGTATGAAATTATAGTTGTATGTAATAAAATTCTGTATTCAGAGTTTGATCTGTACTTTTTATGCTGACACTCGTTGCATCCTCCGGACTATCACTTATAGGTTCTACAAGCACAGAGTGCTGCAAAAGCGAAAGGGTTTTCTGATGTACTGTATTTGGACAGTACTCACAATAAGTATTTGGAGGAAGTCTCATCCTGCAACGTGTTCGTTGTAAAGGTACTGCATCAGTTCATTTGCTCAGTTTTCTATAATCGTCTTGGATGATTTTTTTTTTTTCACTTTTGTTGTTTATAACTACTTTCTTTAGCTTCTGTTTGTGATTCTCTATCTGTAATTATTGAGATGCTATGTGCTCACTGCATGAAACAATAACTTTTAATGTATTGAAATATCATCATATACTTTCAGATCTGCCAGAGGGTTATTGAACAAATGACATGAGCTTGACTTCTTTTCACGACAATCTGTTGTTTTGGATATTGAATCTTATTATTGAGTTTCAGGCCTTGACTGTACTGCTTCTTTTCTGCTCAGATATTCTCATTCACATTACGTCTATCTTTCCATATAGTATTTTATTTGTTCATCAGACGCCAAAACCTAAAATCTGTTGTAACATTGAACTCAGGGCAACGTGATATCCACTCCTGCAATAAAAGGAACCATCCTACCTGGCATAACCCGGAAGAGCATACTGGATGTTGCGGTTAGTCAAGGATTCAAGGTACCTTTGCCATTTTCTGATTTGGTTAAAGAATAAGATGTGTGTTATAGATGATGCTTTATTTGTTACATGTTGCAGGTTGAGGAACGGCTGGTGACGGTGGAGGAGTTGCTTGATGCTGATGAGGTATTCTGTACAGGAACAGCCGTTGTGGTATCACCAGTAGGCAGCATAACCTATCTGGATAAAAGGTATCCATCCCCATCATGGCACTTTGTTTGATGATGACGAAAAATGATTCCTAGTTTCTGAAAAAATAAGGTATTTGTTTGTTGTTGGCAGGGTGAGCTACGGAAGCGATGGAGTGGGGCGGGTGTCGCAACAACTCTATTCGGCGCTTACCAGCCTGCAAATGGGGCTTACTGAGGATCAAATGGGTTGGATTGTTGAGCTCAAGTAGACAGACTTTTGCATACTTCTTCTCTTCTCTTGTGTTGCATGCACTCTCCCTCATCTAC
>JAPKLW010000866.1:298170-318907 GCA_026898455.1 Plectranthus barbatus
TCAATGTTTGATTTCGCTTTTGCGGTTTGGTTTGTCATCATTTAATATTTTTATTTTTCAAAGATTTCTTGACCAACTTCAATCTTATTACTTTTCATGTGTTGACAAATTTGAAATTGTTGATTTTCTGTTTGATACAAGAGAAATTTGTAGGTGTTATACGACCATGGGCGCTCTATGTAATTGTAACATTATGCGAGTCAAAACAACAAGTTCTTATATATTCGAATTTAATTTCAACTAATCAACAATAAAATAATATTCCCTCCGTCCCAGCAGAATTGACCACCCTCTTACCAAATCGGGCGTCACAATTAAATTGACATCTTTCCAAAAATGACAACCTTTTCACATTCAATAATAAAATATTCATTCTACATTCAAAACTCTTAATTTCTGTGCCGAAAAGAAAATGGTCTTATAAACCGGGACGGAGGGAGTAAAACTTTTTCCTTAATAGAATTCCCTCACTGCCAAAAAAAAGAAATCGGAAATTCAAAGTGCAAGATGTTCCATCATTGAACAAAACAAACTTACTATATGTTAAAGCAGAGGTGCAGCATCAATTTTGCTTAATTTGGGGAAACCAAAATCTTTGATGGATGATCTTCTGGTAACCTTTTTTATGCTTTTTTTGACTTTACCAGTTGATGATTCACTCACACATGAAAATGTTTTATGTTTAAATAAAATATTAAAGGACACATAATTAAGCATATTCTACACATAAATTAATGTGTAGAATCGAGTAAGCAAAGTACAATATAATGTGCTTAATCGAGTGTAGAATTGATGCAGGGCTGGGTCTATCATCTATATGTAGGGGGGGGGGGGGAATTTCTTTTTCGATTTATGGTATGGTGATTTAATTTTTTATGATTCAGTCCCTTCTACCGATAAGTCACATAGAAAAAAAAAAAGAATTAAAAATGAATAAAAAGATGGTAAAGGGGGTTGATGATAAAGATGAACTAAAATAATTTTTTTGTTTTACTTAATTTTGTAATTTAACCCCTCCTACTAAGAATCATTGGATCCACCACTGATCAATTGATGGTAGATTACATAATATACTATAATAACTACGTGTGAGAAATGAAGAAAACTTACAATTTCAATATTATCCTAGGCCCCAAATTAGGGGTGGTAATTTTTTTCTGATCCGATAATTCAATACGAATCCGCACGATAAAAATTGATACAGATTGAGATTTATTGGATATGGATTTTTATCGGATCAACACAATAAGGATACGAAAATTTTGGATCGGATTCGGATTGGATACGGATCGAATTGGATAATCCAATAAATGAATCGGATTCGGTCGAATACGGAAAAATTATTTATTTTTTAAATTTAATAATTAATTAATTGATTTTAATATATTAGTTTAGATTTAGAGTTCTTTCAAAAATTCAAATATCTTAGTTTTTCATTGTTCGTGCCCTATTTTTTTTATTCACCACCAAAAATATATTTATTTATCTATTCATTACATTTTGTAATATATATATATATATATATATATATATATATATATATATATATATATATATATATTTCTATCAACTTCAAGTTTTCAATTAAATTGTATCAACCGATTAACTAGCTGGTGAGATTTTAAATTTAAATATTAATGAAAGTATTGTAGATTCGTCTGAATAATCATTCATTGTTTCAACTCTTGCAATTTCACCATGATAGATGAAAGGTATTTATTATAATTTATTTTATTTGTTATAAATATTAAAATTTTAATTAATATTTATCTCTGTCAAAATTATTAGTGGAGTATTGACGACTAAGGTGAATGATTGATCACTGTCAGTATTTAGAAATGAGCAAGTTTGACCACTAGTATTTGAATTTTATATTTATTTATGTATCTTGGGATATTTGATTAAGGATTTTAGTTTTAAATGAAGTTGCAGTTTTATTTATTTATCCAAAACAAGATTTGAACAATCAAATATAAATGTTTTGTATTATCTTATCAAATTCTTATTTGATTATAACTATTTTTATTGAAATAAATTCTTATTGAATTAATTCGAATTGGATTCTTATCGGATCGGATTCATAACGGATCATTCGGATTGAGTACTTATCGGATCCTTGACGGATACGGATCGGATTTATGCGGATACGAATTTTAGCTTAATGGATCGGATACGGATATAGCTTTGATTTTTCTTAACGGATCGGATTCGGATTTGAGCTTAACGGATCGGATCAATAACGAATTGACACAATAAGGATCCGATCTACACAAATTGTCCCCAAACTGTATTGTTGATGTTTTTATTTTGGTTTTTCTTTATTTATTTATTTATTTTCTCGTAAGAGTTAAAAGGTAGTATGTATGATTAAAAAAAAAAAAAAACATTGTGGATAATTTATATTTTACCATTCTTCGTGTTCTATATATATACTTATTTATTTTTTTGCATGCCATAATACTCTAGTGAAAAGAAGAAGAAAAAACTGGCAGCACTCGATTTTTATGAAATGCCTTATTTTCCCGATGGTTTGGTGAATTTGGTCGTACCGGGCAATGCAACTTTACATTAACTAATATATTAATTCCTTAATTTGGACCCCAAAAATAAATAAATAAAAAGTAAGAAAGAAAAATAATGAATTTGTCACTTGTAATCCACCAAAATCCCTCATGAAATTGTAATAAAATATGGAGAGGGAGACAAGTCGGGCCTCTCAACAAGATGCCCACGACCTCTATGTTCCTTTGCGTTCTATTTTATTATATTATATATATTTATAGGTTTTGTTAAGGTAGTCTGATTTGACTGAGGGTGACGACAACACTTAAATTTTAGACATGAGGTTTGCTAATTACTTCTTAATCTGCTTCTCGACTCTTCGTATCCAACCAATGGCCAGACTTGGCCTCCAAATCGGTGAACACTCGATTGATTGATTTAACCCCTTTTGTTAATTACTTCGCATTAATCCCTGCGACAAGAAATGACATCCCAGCCAATTGTAATTTGCAATCCTACTCTCCAATATCATAGCAAATGGAGTATTAATTATCAATCTACCACTATGAACAAAATAGTCAATGGACCTATCTATGATCAATTGATTATAAATTTGAAAATATTGAAGATTGTGTAAGATTTCGTCAAAGATATTGATAAATGTTATGACCAAAGAATGAGTAGGTCCATTTTTGGAGCCCATCAAAGAAGAAGATCCGAAGAGGAAGGATTAAAATGCAAAACAATAGGACTAAGGCAAACTGTTTGGCGTAACTTACAGTTGGCCGAGCTACAGAACTCATGTTCGACTGAACTACATTTCGGTCGAACTAAGCAGTTCGAACAATGTGAAGAGCCGGATTGATGAGTCGAACCGTATCAAGTTGAAACCAGCTCGACCGAAGAGACGCAACTGTTCGAGACACCAGTTCGGTCAAAGCATTGTGATTCTATGTCCGGAGCTGCCTACTTGTATTTACTCCTTATAAATTGGGTTGCATTTATTGTACAAAAACACATTGAATTCAAGCATTAATACAACAATAAAGAGAAAAAAAACACTCAAGTTCTATTCTATATCAAGCATCTACGTTCGTCTATTTACATTCCTATATTTATTTTATTTAGTATTCTTATCAAGAAAAGCCTTTACAAATTTCAAGCATTAACAAATTGACGCTAGAAGGAGGGCCTACAATAAAGAAAGACAAGATAATCATGGAGAACAACAACAACAACGAGAACAACAGGAACAACAACCCACCCATTGGGCGCGGAGTCTTCCGAAGCGCTGCGGAGTTCGAGGCCAAACTCAAGCGTCAGGAAGAAGAACTTCGTAAGTTACAAGAAGAAAACGAAAGGGTCACAATGGAAGTCGAAGCTCTTCGGTGACAATTAGCCTTGGCTAATTGCGAAGGACAGAGTGAAACTCGCTCAAGGAGCAGAACCCCTCTGCTCGAAACCGAGGAGGAGGTCAGGAATCTACTTAAGGTGGGATTCATTCGGGAAGTAAAGTATCTCAAATGGCTAGCAAACGTGGTTGTGGTAAAAAAGAAGAACGACAAGAACCGAGTTTGTGTGGACTACACGGACTTAAACTTGGCCGAAAGACCCATTCCCACTCCCACACATTGACCGACTCGTCGATGCCACTACGGGGTTCGACATTATGAGCGTCATGGATGCCTTTTCGGGGTACAATCAGATCAAAATGTACCCCCGAACGAGAAAAAACGGTCTTTATGACCAACCAAGTGATTTATTGCTACAAAGTTATGTTGTTCGGCCTAAAGAATGCAGGTTCGACCTATCAAAGGTTAATGAACCAAATGTTTGAACATAAGATCGGTCGAACCATGGTGGTATACATAGACGATATCTTGGTAAAGTCAAATTCTTTCGAGGACCACCTTCGGTATCTATCCAAAGCATTCTAGATATTGGAAAAATTCAATGTGCGGTTGAACCTAGTGAAATTCATATTCGACATCTCGTCCGTAAAATTTCTCGGATATGTGATCAACCAAAGAGGAATCGAGGCCGATCCACTTCAAATAAAGGCAATTCAAAACATCCAACCACCGCAAAACATAAAGGATGTACAACGGATGATCGGAAAACTGGCGACAATCAGTAGATTTGCAGCTCGATACTCGGATAAGACAAGTTCGTTCTTCTCCCTACTTAGAAAAGCAAAAAGGTTCGAATGGACTCAACAATGTGACGAAGCACTCAATTCCTTAAAAAGAATATTTAACGAATCCTCCCATCATGGTAAAGGCCAAACCCGGTGACGAGTTACAGTTATATATGACTGTTTGAGAAAAAGCCATAAGTGTTGTGCTCATTCGAGAGGTGAACGGAAACCAACACCCTGTATATTATGTCAGTCGAACTCTTCTCGATGCCAAGACATGATATCCAGCTTTGGAGAAGCTCATCCTCGCCTTGGTCATGGCTTCAAGGAAACTAAGACCATATTTTGAATCACATCAGATCAAAGTGGTCTCATCATTTCCGATTCGGCACGTTCTATCCAAACCAGACCTATCTGGCCGAATGCTGAAATGGGCAATTGAGCTCGGGGGCTACGGACTTCAGTTCGAACCTAGAAGTACGATAAAGTCTCAAATACTGGCAGACTTTATCGCAGATTATACACCCGACCTCTAGATCATGGCCGAAATCGAGCTCGGACCCACTTCGAATAAAGTAGAATTCTGGACCCTTTCTATAGACAGCTCCAGTAATTCTTGGGGGAGTGGAGCCGGGATAATACTCATATCTCCTGAAAAATGGATCATTGAAAGAGCAATACACTTTGAATTCCGAACAACAAATAACATTGCGGAGTACGAAGCATTAATTGTCGGACTAAATCTAGCACTAGATCTTAAGGTCCGAAAATTAAAGATCGAGTCCGACTCCCAGCTCGTCGTCAACCAAGTTCGAGGCAAATTCCAAGCAAGGGATGCTCGCATGCTAGCATATCATGAACTTGCAAAAGTGGAAGTGTCGCACATACCCCGAGAAGAAAATTCACATACAAACGCCCTAACAAACTTGGTCGTGGCTGCAAGTTCAAGGGGAACTCGAACTATTCCATTCACTGAGCAGGTCCATTTTGGGAGCCCATCAAAGAAGAAGGCCCGAAGAGGAAGGATTGAAATGCAAAATAATAAGACTAAGCCAAACTGTTCAGCGTAACTTACAGTTGGCCGAGCTACATAACTCATGTTCGACCAAACTACATTTCGGTCGAACTAAGCAGTTCGAACAATGTGAAGAGCGGATTGCTGAGTCGGACCGCATCAAGTTGAAACCAGCTCGGCCGAAGAGACGCAACCGTTCGAGACACCAGTTCGGCCGAAGCATTGTGACTCTATGTTCAGAGCTTCCTACTTGTATTTACTCCTTACAAATATGGTTGCATTTATTGTACAAAGACACATTAAATTCAAGCATTAATATAGCAATAAAGAGAAAAAAACACTCAAGTTCTATTCTATATCAAGCATCTACATTGGTCTATTTACATTCCTCTATTTATTTTATTTAGTATTCTTGTCAAGAAAAGCCTTTATAAATTTCGAGCATTAACAATAAAGATAAACTTATACATTAGATTTAGATTACTTTTATATATCTTGGTATCTTTAGGGTATTTAGTTCTTTTATGCTTTCCTTGTAATTTATAAATACCTCTATTGTAATTATAATTAAATCATTGAGAAATTTATCTTACGATAACATGGTATCAACCTTTTTTGACAGAAACCCTAGTTTATTTTCCTCTCATTGTCCAGCGTCTTTCGCCTATCGCCCTTCCCTTCTCCTCCATGTCCGATCCTTAGGTGCCTTCTATTCCACTCTCTACCATGATTCACATGGTAAGTATTAAACTTACTTCGACGAATTTTCTGCTATGGCATGTGCAACTCGAGCCTATGCTCGTCTCTTTAGATTTAATGCCCTATCTTGATGGATCTTTCGCTCCTCCCCTTGTCAAGATAACATCAATTGCCGACCGCAAAGAGCCCTACCCTGCCTATGCCTCGTAGTATTCTCGTGACCAACTGCTGAAATTATTTCTCATCTCCAAGCTCACAGAAGAATCGACGGCGGTGGCCATTGGTTGCAAATCCTCCAAAGATATCTGGCAAGCACTATCTTGCACTTACAACTATCGGTCCAAGGCCTAAGAGATTAGTTTTAAGAACGATCTGCTTTTTGCCAAATGAGAGAACATTTTTATCATTGAGTTCGGTTGAAACTTCAAAACCTTATGCGATCAACTCGTGGCAATTGGCAAGCCACTTGATGAGTCAAACAAATTGCATTGGTTCCTTCATGATCTTGGGATCCATTACCTAACTTCCAGAAACTGTTATCGCATGCCCAGATCTATAAATTATTCCAGAAGTCTCTCGAATAAAACTCTCCTATAGCCGTAGCATTCACAACTTCATCCTATGATCGTAGCTCTAAAACTTTAAAGAACTCCAATAATAGTGGATGTTGATAAGAAAATAAGAATCGTGGCCGCTCCAATGGCCGAGGTCATCGTCCCAGCTTTATTTGGTGTTATTTTTGCAGGGCTACAAATCACGATGCATTTGATCATCTTCGACATTTCGATTGCTCCTATGATTGTTCTCAAAGTACGTCATCCACTGCCAATCTAGTTGAAGCATTTTCCTCGGGCTAGCTGTTCCATTTCCAAATAGAGTTGTAATCATATGTGAACCACCCCCAGATGAGAGATAAGACCGAATATGATCCATTGATTATTTAATTTGAAGGGCCTTGATTAAATATCTGATTTTATTTTCTATATTTTAATTAGGGATGTAAAACGGGCCAACCCGTCGGGTTTCGGGCTAACCCTATCGGGTTGCGGGCTATTCGGTCCGGGTTGAATCGGGCTGAATTTTTTTCGGGCTGAAATTTTTTGACCCTAACCCTAACCCTCCGGTTTTCGGGCTAACCCACCGGGCCGACAAAATATACGAAACTATTTATACACAAATAATCTTTAAAATAATATGATGACCGCTAAAAGCCTAAAATAAAATTAAAAGGAGAAAATAATATGAAAAGCATAAATTATCCAACATCAATTTAAATGAATTTTTTATGCAAATGATATAAATGTCGTTTAAGATATATAAATTAAAATATTTGTTGAGAATTGGTCACTTTAAGAAATATTAAATACTATTCGAAGCAGATTAATATCTTCAAGTTATACAGAATTACAGATATGCAAACTATTTAACTTTTATACTTTGTTAAATCATAAACTTATTTTAGTTTACTTTAGACATTACAATTTATTTAACATAATTGTGATATCTCAATATCTCATGCGAATTCTTAATGTATTTAATACATTATTATATATTATTTAATGCAATATTTTTTGTATTTAATATTATTTTTTGGTTTATTTAATGTATAATGTATATTTTTTGCGATTTCTTAAAGTATAATGTATATTTTTTCAATTTTCATGTACATTATAAGATAAAAATGTCAAACAAAAATTATATGATATATAGTCCATATGATGAATAATAATAGATGGGCTTAAAAATTGAATTGCATGGGCTTAATAATAGATGAGCTTAAAAATTGAATTGCATGGGCTTGCATGGATTTTGGTTGTAAGGGGAGAATTGGGCTTGCATGGATTTTATGAAATTAACATGGGACCGACGGGCTGACCCGCAACCCGCCGGGTCCAGCCCGAATGGCCCGCGAGCCCGGCGGGTCCAGCCCGGTCGGTCCAAAAATTTTTCGGTTAAAAAAAAATCGGCCCTAACCCGCATTTTAGCCCACCGGTTTCGGGTCAACCCATCGGTTTCGGGCTTATTTGACATCCCTAATTTTAATTTTCTTTTTTAATATTTTTGTAGGGTATTATGAGAATTGTATATTTCAGTTACCATAACCGTTCCTAATTTCTCTCCTACATGATTTAGCATATCTTTTATATTTTTTATTCTTCTCCTACGTGATTTAGCATTTGATGAATTCATCCGCTGGCCTCTTCATCATTATACGGGAGCAGGAGCAGAAAACTAGATTGTGCGGCCTCAATGCGCAAAGACGAACATAGCCGCGGGCATAGCAGTTTTGCTAGGAGTGGAATTGATTATAGGATAATATATGAAGAAGAGAGAGACGACAATCCGAAAAAGCACGAAGATCAGTTTCTGGAGGGGATATTCAATTATCTCCATGAGATCAAGGCGGATCTTGCTTTCTCTAGGATGAGTGACTCTACTTGCAGGGTTGAAACCACATCGTGCCTCGCCCAATGGTGGATCGAAAACTTGGATTCCTACACTTACAGAAAATCCGATCCCTTCAAGATCGGCAAGTGGATTTGCATTACATAAGCCTGCATACTTGCAGTTTTTAAGCCTGTATACTTGCATATATGTTGTGTGATTTCTGTCGACGATCCTTTTGGTTATTTTTAATATTAAATATTTTTCAAAATTTTTTAGTTTTGAATTATTGCAGATTTTATGCATGTAAATGTGCAGTATAACGATATAATAATTGCAGTACTCTGATAATTTGAATTCACGTAAAGAGTTTTGTTAATATTAGTTATTTTTAAAAAAAAAATTCTATGTTGAATTATTGTAGATTTTACGCCTGTAAATGTGCAGTATAAAGATATAATAGTTGCAGTATTCTGATAATTTGAATTCACATAAAGAGTTTTGTTAATATTAATTATTTTTCAATTTTTTTTCTATTTCGAATTATTGCAGATTTTACGCCTGTAAATGTGCAGTATAACGATATAATAGTTGTAGTACTCTGCTAATTCAAATTCGCATAAAGTATTTTTTAATATTAATTATTTACAAAACTTTCTCTATTTTGAATTATTGCAGATTTTAATTTTGAAATACTATAATTCAGAGAACCAATCCCATTAAATTAGGAAGCAAATATAATTTAATTTTGAAATGTAGTATTTTAGAAATCAAATTCCACAAAATTAGGGCTGAAAATCGTGCATATATAATTTTGAAATAAAAAAAATCACGTAATGCAACTTCTTCCTCTTAATATTGCAACTTTTATCTCTTAATACTGCAGCGAATTCGATAAAATTATGCAGTAAAACTGTTCCGAAATTTTAGCAAATTAAATCGTGGGTAAGATATGGGGAAGTTAAAAGGTGCGTCACATTTACTAAAAAACTCTTTTCTGCAACTTTTTTCTTCTATTATTGCAGTGAATTTTTGCAGCTCAAAACTACATTTGGAGCGTCAATTTTCTTAATCAATGGACAAGATCAAGTCTTATTTCACATCTAATAGGTGGTTTCCACCATAGTGCACCCCTCTCCAAAGATATTGATAAACATAACCTTATAGATTAGATTAAGATTACTTTTATGTATCTTCCTATCTTTAGGATATTTAGTTTTTTTTATGCTTTCCAATGTAATCTATAAATACCTACTAAACTCATAATCAAATCCATGAGAGATTTATCTTACGATAACAAAGACATTTTTTTTCACTGGTCAAACAATTCCTATCTAAGAAAACTTCATTTTATAGTTAAAAGATTCTGGCACTTTAGTGATCATTACTATTAATTGAACCTCAAATTGATGTTTTTTTATTTTTGTTTTCCAAATATCTCGAAAATAGTTCTCCCATAAGATTGATTGATAATAAATCAATTGACTTTGGTGGTGTGGACCATTTAGCATCCGATTCTCCAATAAGATTATAATATGGGCATATGGGACTTCAATTCCTTTCACATGTGCAGTCCAAACAAAAGCACATGCAAGTTCCTAGTCAAGCAACCAATATCTTTTAATATTTCAAATCATAGTCTATTTCATCACATTACAATTCTAGCTTCTTATTTCATACATGCTATTATGTATCATCATTCATCATATTCATTCTTACATTGATCAGAAAATTCAAGTAGCTAGCTAGTAGAGAAAGATGGGCATGATTTATACATGTAATCCATGGATTACTTACAACATATGTATAGTGTGGGTAAGGTAATTGAGTATGTTATATGTATCTATGATAAACTACCCTGCGATAGGGCCACGTGGCATGTTGAAAGGAGGGTCATTAGGGCACGTGATTAAGTGCCCCCACCACAAACGATTATTACCCTTCTCGAAAAATATACAGTGGATGAATGGACCATTACAATAGAGAAGGATTGCTTGCATTATATGCTGACATCTAACATGACTCCCACATTCACTCCATACCTTCACGCCCCCACGCATAGGTCCCATTCGTTCCCTCTTCTTCTCCAATATAGACCCCCCCTACCTCCAACATCTTATAAATCGAGGGTATACTCTACAATCTAATTACACACATATATATATATATATATATAATAAATAATAAAGTTTACTAAATCAATATAGATCTTCTAGCTAGCTATACTAAAGAACCTAACTTAGTATAATTCAGTGCCGCATTATATATCACGTCCATCAGTTCGGATTTTGACAAAGATATGGTTTAGATTGTTACATTTGAAGGTGAGAGTATTGCATTAATGATCTAACTAATCCTAATTTTCTATTAACTATACCCTTACTATTTTCATGAAATGAAGGACTAGAGTTGAAAGATGGGTAATTTAGTTTATAAGATGGGAGTATCAAAGTTGAGTTATAAATGGAATGATTAGGCAAATTGTGTAATATAAAAAAGAAGACAAAGTCTCAGATGAGACGGTCTCATCATTTTTATTGTGAGACGAATTTAATGAAATGATGTATTTCTTTATTGCAAATGATGTTTTACCATTTTTATTGTGATATGAGTTTAATGAAATGATGTATTTCTTTATTGCAAATAATGTATTTTTTTGTTGCAAATAATGTAATTCTTAAAAATGAAATGATATATTTAATTTATTGAAATGATGTATTAAGGCCTGTCTCACAATAAAAAAATAGTGAGACCGTCTCTCAGGAGACCAACTCAAAAAAGAATTGGATGAATAGAAGTCGATGCTTTAAGGTTTGGGCAAAAGCCAAGTTGAAAGGTCAATGAAAGCTATGTAAGCTTGGAACACAAGCACGTAAATATGCATGAAATTTAATGAACTCGAGTCGTTCATTATCATCATGCTCACTTTAATAAACAAAATATGAATAAATAAAAAAGTAGCTTGTTGTCTTTGTCGTCGATCGATTCCTTAATCAAGTCGAAAATGACGAATATAATTTATAATTATCTAAAATATGGGGTTATCAAAATCAACATCGACTCTATCATGACCGGCCGAGGACGTAC
Organism: Plectranthus barbatus; assembly: GCA_026898455.1. Lineage (NCBI taxonomy): Eukaryota > Viridiplantae > Streptophyta > Magnoliopsida > Lamiales > Lamiaceae > Plectranthus > Plectranthus barbatus. Next base: position 309,996 of record JAPKLW010000866.1, read on the forward strand.
GGTTTACCAACAAAACTAAATGCTTTATTTTATAGTCAAGTATGATAAATACATATCAGTGGTTTATAATACAAGTGAATGTTGTGTGTATTAAGCGATTTGTCTGTGACCAATTGATCATGGATACCCATCTTCGGGTATAATTGTGAAGCAAGAAGAAGCTAATTAGGTGCGAAGGCGGCTCAATGTTTTAATATGATATATTTGAGGCCCCCATGCATATATAGAAGCTAGCTAGTTGCATGGGAAATGCCAAAGAATTTGTCCATACTCGTATAAATTTGTTGTCAGAGGTAGCAATGAGGCATGTAGTGTTAGAAAAATCTAACGTCAAAGGATGCAAGCTGAGAGAATTTGGTTTGGTCCCATCCCATCAATTTCAACTGCTATTCCAGCTTTGCTTGATAGTGAGAGTGGTGCATGGGTTAAATCTATATCTATATAATATGCGATGATTTATATTTGTAATGTATAGATAACAATAACATGCAAAATAAATTTAACGTAGAGAGAGAGAGAGAGAGAGAGAGAGCAGGATGAGGTAATTGGGGTCATGTTGTCTGAAGAAATAGCATGCACGATTGAGTGTCTGGGAAGAAGATTTGATAAATGATTAAGAGGTGGTAATGCTATGATCTCCATTAATTTCCAACATTTTTAATTTGCATCACCACTCTGACAAGATTTTTATTCACTTCCTTCATTCTTGCTCCCGGATAACTCAACATAACATGAGCACCAATATTAATTAATTTTTCTCAACATTATCTTTTTCTTTTTGGGAATTAAGATGCACATTTTAGAGAAGGCGAAAACTTGCGTTAGGTCCATATCCAAATGGGTTCACCCATACCAAATAGGGTTTATTGATCCTCAATTAGGATATATTAGATGGGCTTATATTGGATTAATGGATAAAACTCACATAAACCGTGTCTAACCTGAAACCTTCCCTTTAGAGAATAATGAAGATTTGGTGGACTTCTTCAATTAAATAATCCACTCTTAAATACATGACCTAATCCCTAATCAAATTGTAGCTATGAAAAGCTTGCTAGAGACCCAGATTTTGGTGTTGGTGCTGGCATTTTGGAAGCATGGCGAAGCTTCTACATGCCTAAATTGAACTTGGCAAGCCGGACATGAAGGTTGGGCAATACAAAAAAATTTAAAAAAAAAAAAATTGCAAAAGTTGTTGGCTAAAAAAGCCAATTGCCACTTTAGATTGTGACAATACAGCTTAAAAGTTGTCTTAAAAAAAACACTCTTTTTGAGATCTAAATTAGGTGGATTAAAGTAGCAGTAAAAACTATTAAGTGTTATTTGGTCTCAAAAGGGCAGCCATATTTCCCCACTATGTTCATCATGTCTAATTTGGTCGTCTGAGACTAAACTTTCCCTCTTTTTAAATAAGATTGTATTAATTTAAAATTTATCCTTAAAAAATTCGAATTTTTGGGCCGACATTACTAAACTCTTGCAGATTCGTTCTGGGCTTTAGGAATAGTATTGGGCTAAGTCTAATGTCTTTAGCAAATGAAATTATTTAACGGTGACATCGTTTGTCTCAATCTATGTAAAGATAGAAGATGGAGTAGCATTTTTATGCTGGCAATTTCGTAGTAGTAGATGACCCAAATTCCATGGAGGCTAAAAAATTTCCGCCAAATTTTGAAATCTTGCATAGATCGAAGGGACCTCGCCACCGGGAAATGCTTACACGCACTTTACATCAAGTCTCTTGTTCCACACCTTACCTATATTTCCAACCACTTCACTCTCCTCTACTCCAAATGCCGTCGTCTCTCCGCCGCTCGCAACTCCTTCGACGCCACCCCCGACCCCAATGTCTTCTCCTTCAACGTTATGATTCACGCCTATGCGAAAGAGTCAATGCCTCATCTTGCACACCACCTGTTTGATAGAATTCCTGAACCGGACCTCATCTCTTATAACACGCTCATCGCCGCCTATGCTGAGTGTGGGCAGCCTTTGCGTGCGTTGGAACTCCTTTCGGGTGCGGGCGGGTCGGGTTTGGGCATTGACGGGTTCAGCTTTTCTGCAGTCATTACCGCATCTTGTGATGACATTGGATTGATTAAGCAGTTGCATTGCTGGGCTGTTTCTGCTGGTTTTGATGCCTATGCTTCGGTGAATAATGCTTTGATTTCTGGGTATGGTAGGCACGTTTTATATCCTGAGGCTGAAAGGATGTTTAGCTATATGGGGAAAGCTAAAGATGAGGTGTCTTGGAATTCCATGATTGTGATTTACGCACAGCAGAGAAAAGGGTTGAAGGCTCTTCAATTGTATCAAGAAATGATCCATCAGGAGCTGTACGTCGACATCTCGTCATTGGCTAGTATCTTGAATGCCTTTACAAGCATGGAGGATTCACTCGGCGGGATGCAGTTTCATGGTAAATTGATCAAGACGGGCTTTCATGGACACATGCATGTTGGAAGTGGTTTGATTGATTTGTACTCGAAATGTGGGGGTCGTATGCCGGACTGCAGAAAGGTGTTCCACGAGATGCATGATCCTGATCTGATTCTTTGGAATACAATGATTTCTGGATATTCTCTCCATGAGGAGTTCTCTGAAGAGGCGCTGGATTGCTTCAAGCAAATGCAGCGTGCAGGACACGCCCCGGACGACTGTAGCTTCGTCTGTGCGATTGCTGCATGTTCCAAAATGTCTTCTTCTGCACAGGGGAGGCAGATGCACTCATTAGTCATCAAATCTAATATTCAGACGAACAGAATCTCCATAAACAATGCTCTGATTGCCATGTATTCCAAGTGCGGTGATTTACAAGACGCGAGAAGGTTATTTGATGGGATGCCGGAGCACAATAGTGTGTCGTTCAACTCGATGATCGCAGGCTACGCTCAGCATGGGTTTGGGAGTGAATCCCTGTTACTGTTTGAGCAAATGCTCCAGAAAGATTTTGCCCCTACGAGTATAACCTTTATATCAGTCCTTTCTGCTTGTGCATACACAGGGCGAGTTGAGGATGGAGAGATGTACCTGTGCATGATGACTGAAAAGTTTAAGATGGAACCAGAGGTAGAACACTACACATGCATGATCGACCTTTTGGGTCGAGTAGGGAAGCTAGAGGAGGCAGAGAAGCTCATAGAGACAATGCCGTATAAACCCAGCACCATGGTTTGGGGATCATTGCTCAGTGCATGTACAACACATGGTAATTTGGCGCTGGCAGAGAAAGCTGCCAGCAAGTGCCTTCAGCTCGAGCCTTCCAATGTAGCCCCATATGTTATGCTTTCGCACATGTATGCTAAAGCCCAGAGATGGGAAGAAGTCGCGAGAGTTAAGCACGTGCTCGATAGGAGTAGGAGGAGAAGACCGGGCTGCAGCTGGATTGAGGTTGAGAAAAAAGATTCATATATTTGTGGCGGAGCAGCATAAATCCCTTCCTCTGATGAAGTTGGCAGTTGGATTCTGGTTGATGGAGAACTTGACAATATGTGGAGATAGATTGTCTGAATGCTTTCAAGATAATGTCTGATACCACGACAATGGAAATAACTGATAGAATTCACCACTTTAAACGAGGTCGATGTTTCCTTTAGGGATTTCTGGTGAACTATTTCTACTTTCAGATTCTTTAGCTCTATTAGTATATCTATTTGAAAATGATAATACAGAAAGGAATGAAATAAATTGTGACACATTATGATCAAATATCAAAATTTCTATGAGAATAAATTACTGCTCCATCCTAACTCCTAACAGAAAGCAATTAATCTCCCAGAAACACCTCGAGATCATCTATCTCAGTCTGCAATCACACAGCTACAATATTCTGAAGCAGGTTTTTTACGGCAGCGGATCCATGAATTAGTAAGATCATGCATCAGATCCAAACATCCTTCCCAGAAAGTCACCAACTCAGTAAAACCGCAACTTCCATTTTCCCCCACTGTTTCTCTCCAAGATATTTCAGGGAAAGCTCAACATAGTTTCCTATAGCAATTCTATTGCTTAATTGCTGTCTCACAATCTTCTTCACGCGGAGGTCTCCACTTTTGGTCAAAGATGCTACTCCTTTCTACTACTCGACAGGGTTTTAACTTCTCGTCAATTAGCTCGAGCAGTTCTTGTAAACCAACTCCTGTTACAGCGGATGTTCTGACATGCCCTGTCAGTTCTGGTTGAGATTGAAAACCTTTAGCAGCGACGTCAGACTTTTGATCCCCTAAAACCTCATTTGCTTGGCCGTTCAAAACATTGGACCCAGTGGAGCAGTCATCGTAGGCAACCCCAGCATCGTGCTGATCATCACAGCCTAGCGAATCTTCTGAATCACAAGCTTGTTCATGATAAATGTCATCCACAGGGTCCCCTGAAACCTTGCAATCAGTGTCTTGGTTGCCATCGCGTTGATCAGTCAACAGGTCAGAAGTGATATCAGCATCTTCTTCACCGGATAAATTGCTAGAATATTCTCCATCATCAAGTTGACACATTTCAGAATTCTCCTCCAAAAGATCAACCTGGAGGGAGTTTTCGACACCAAGTCAAGTCTGGCATGCCTATACCGTTTATCTTCTACATTATACGTTTCTTATAGATAATACATGCATGGAGCTGGTAACCATCATCAACACCAAGCCATGTATTTCTAAAGGGAACATGGGATGTTCTGATGATGTTGGTAGAGTGTAAGAATATGCTGCGGAAAAAAGGTGTGGAAATTCAGGTACTTACTTTATTCAATACTTCAATCATGTTTTGAAGTTTCTCCTCAGGCACATTGACCTTCCTCAGAACTTCCATAACAGATTTCCGGTGTTCATCAAGAATTGGAGCACATGAGTCCATTACATGCTGTAAATTCTTAAATTTCTTAAACATAACAAATAAAAAAAAAATCTAAAAGGAATATGAATCCATTTCTCTAAACTTCATACCACAAGGAGGTCGGCTTCAATAACCTCTTCCAATGTAGCATGGAATGCTTCCACTAGCTACAAAGTGAAATATTAGTGACCACTAAGAGTAGTGCACATAACAGAAACTTAATCTGAAAGAATTTCGCCACCTGAACAGGCAAATCTGAGATAAACCCCACTGTGTCACTAAGCAGTACTTTCCTCCTATATACGAAACAACAAATCAGATAAGGAAACCTAAAGACAGATATTGAACATATTAACATTATGGCAAATTGGCAATCAAAAAAAGTTTTACCCTGATGGGAGCGTAACACTCCTTAACTTAGGATCAACTGTTGCAAACAATCTGACATAGAAAAACTCCATGTCAACAGCTGACACAAAAGAGGCTCTCAAATATTGCATCACATGAACACACCCATAAGATTAAATGATGCTCTGGTCAATTAACAACTCTTAACAAACAGGAGAAGGAAGTTAACAAGCGTTATTTGCAGTTTCTTTGTCTTACCGATCATCAGAGTAAACATAGCTGTTTGAGAGTTTGCTAACTAATGTAGACTTTCCCTGCAAGAAGTTTAGGGAACAGATTCTTATAATATTAGCACTGAAGCAGATGAAGAATTAAGAAATCAGCATGCATCACCTACAGCATTTGTATATCCAACTACAGCAACAGTGGGGATTTCTTGTCCTGGTGACTTGTTCTGCCTTTTCCGCCAAGCACGCTGTGTGGCTCGAGTTCTTCTAACTTCAGCAATTTCAGATAACAACTGCTGCCTCCGATCCAAGATTCTGGGAAAAATACAAGTTATTGTCAAATGCATTTGATGTTTGGTGATAAATGATTTGTGCCAAAATAAAAGGTATCACTCTCAGTAGGCTTTTCACTTGGATGGTACTTTTCATAGTACTACGACTAAAATTAATAAAAAGACATCTTATTCAGCAGGGAACGTTGGACAGCCATATCAATCAAAATGCAAAATAATTAGCACATTTTTCATAAGTTGGAGCGCTACTTTATCTTTGGGATGAGAATTCACTTGACAAAAGAGGCTAATTAGCATCAATAAGGCAAGGGCAATTTTTCTCTTTAAATACTTAGTCAAGAGATCACTCTCCAAGTGGCAAAAAAATAAAAATTTACAAGCAATAATTTGCATGACAAATGCTATATACCTATGCCTTTGAAGCTGAATCTCAGTTTCTCCAGCCCCACTGATAAAACCACGTCCTCCGCTTCCTCTCCTGCAATAATTAATAAAATGTGATAACTTTCAACACTGCTATCCTTATAACTAAATTCAAGAAACAATATTAGATGAGTTTTAGGCAAGTGCAAATTGATCGTTGCGCATGATATGCTCTCCTGGATGAAGGAGAAACAAAATTTTAAAAATTAAGAAACACATAAAAAGCTTAGAGTTTCCTAATTGGAACAAAAGCATACTTACCCTTTAGCACTTACAACTTCTGTTTCTCCAAATCCTCCAAATGTATTACGGCCATCAGGGCCACGAACTCGGACAAGCCTGCTTCTTTTGCACATCAGAGCTGCTAACTCAGCCTGTAGATTTATGGCGTAATTTGGAATATATGTGCACTGTAATAATAGGAATACTGAATTCAAGTTTGAATTCAAGTTTACCTGTAACTTAGCTTCCTTGGTCTGAGCATGAGCATTAAAAATTTCTATTATGAGTCCCACACGATCTACAACAGGCTTGCCCCAGGCCAGCTGTAAAAGTTTAAAAATATGAACTAGAACAGTAAGACCATGGAGACTTGCCAACAAAACTAATTTCGGCCAAGGCCCAAGATTAAAACATTTCATCACAGGCAGAGAACTTGCCTCCAGGTTCCGCTGCTGGACACCCCTAAGAGTAGCATTGACAAATATGGCATCCACCTGTTCATGTCAGTAATATGGAAACCACAAACAAATTCATTTTCTTTGGATCAGTTCTATTCATAATCTTTACAGAAAACAGGTTCCAAATAGAATGTCCAACCTCAGCTTCCAAATTATCCAAGTGGCACTTAACGGTTTCTACCGTCCCACCTCCAAAATATGTATCTGTAACAACATGCAAACTCATAACTAAATATATATATAGAAATTGTAAAAAAGATAACGGTGCAAGATTTTCTGCATTATGTTTCGGTTGTTGATATGTTCCAACATTGACCTACAGGTTAAGGTGATCCATATCCCACTACAAGCAGGGCTCTCACTGATGGTCCAACCATTTTCACTATGACTTGATTAGCCATCTCCTGAACTTAATTTTCAGTTCATGCACTTCATCTATCTAATTAGACACTAGTATGCTCCCAATTCTCCAAACTTATGCATATAAGTTTATAGATAATCATGGCGTGAACTCATCCAATTATTAAAAAACGAGTAAGGTCATATTTTGCATCTAATGCTAAATGAATTGGTGACCAGACCAGTAATCATTCTCATATAAACACTGGCCACACACATTCTTGCGATCAAGAAAACAAGTAGCAACCTTGCTCAAGTAAAAATTATCTCCAAAACAGAACTCATAAACGGAAAAGGGCATGGGCATCGACACCTAGGCAGCAAACAAACATTACATAATGGTGAAGGAAAAAATCAAGAGACGGAAGAATAACCGGCCCGAGGTGACTTGGCAGCGGGGTTCTGAACAATAACATGAGGCGGCATTCCTTTTTCAGCGGCAATTCTGGGAAATAACTCGTCACGCTGCTGTTCCAGAGAATTAGCAAGATTTAGGGCCTCCTCCAGATTCGCCTTTAAATAGGCTTCGGGCCGGATCCTGGGTTGTACAATGAAGAGCCGGGGCGGAGCGTCGGGGTCCCTGTAGCTCTCATCTTGATTTTGATTGTGCGGATGAACGAGTGAGCTCGAGAAATAGCGAAAAAAAGGAGGAAATTGAGATGGCGGTGGTTTGAAATTTGAAGTGGATGAAGGGTTCCGGCGAAATATGCACCCTAACATGCTTCCTGTTTTGTTACAGAATCAAAGAAAAGCGGCGGTGATTACTGATTTCTGGACTCTGGTGTCCAATTGAGAGGCCGCCGGCTTCTTATTTCAAAGAAGCATAATTCTATTTGCTAGAATGTGGACAACAAACGAGGATACAAGCATAAATAGCCTACTCCTTAGAAGAATAAAAATTATCCCTAAAACTTCAAAATTTTCTCTCTCTACATTTAATATAATTTATATTTCTAATAATAAAAAGGTTTTATAAAAAAAATTAAATGTTAATTTATTTTTAACAAAATATTACTCCACATCTTTAAAAAAATACAAGTCATCTCAGAGGATGTTAAAATATTTTATATATATTCATTTTATTCGCATAAATCTTTAGGAAAAAATTGTGATCAGGATTTTGATTACAAGCATAATATTAAAACCTTAAAATTATGACATTTATTTAATAAAAAGGTATAAATTAAACTAATAATTAGGATTTATTAATATTTTATATATTCATAGACTTCGAAAATTTTATTATATATCGTTTTGTATAATTAAATGAAATATTATTAGATATATTGGTTAATGGATTATACTTTTAAACAAAATATTAACTAAACATATTGCGGATTTGACATGTAATTATAGTGTCATATAAATTTCAAATATAAAAAACTCATAAATTATAGTATTATATTATTGTTTATAATAATGTGATGGTTGATGATATTGAAATCTAATATTAATATCAAATTATAATTTAAAAACAAAATACCACAAGTAATACTTATTTATGTTCTAATTCTTTTATTTATGAATGAAATAAACTACTTATAGTCTGGATAACAAAATATAATATTAATATTACTTTACAGTATAGTATAAATATTGAAATCACTTGCCACTTCGAGTGCTAATAGCCCCTGCAGAACAATCTCCAATCATAATTTTCTATTGTTGTATTATTATTATTATTATTATTATTATTATTATTATTATTATTATTA
>JAPKLW010000867.1:3490-50567 GCA_026898455.1 Plectranthus barbatus
TATATATATATATAGTAGTGATCATATGAGAATAGTTTTTACTATGAAAAATGAGAATAAATATCAGCCTTTGATTTTGTGATTTCAACGCTCATGATCTATTTCACTCCGTGTGCAGTTTTCCTCGATTATCCTGCAGTTTTGCAAAGTTAAGGTTATTTTTGTAATTTTAGCTTTTTTAAAAATCTGAAATAGTATCTCATCAGATTTTTTATTTCTTTCTTCGCGCGATTTGATTTCTTCTTCCTTCTTCGTTCGATTTGATTTATATTTCTTCTGTCGATCAGATTTTTTTTCTTTGTTTCTGGATTTCGGATTCGTGTTCGGTCTCGACTTTGTTAATTGTGCATGAATATAGTTTAAAAAAATTTGTTTTATTCAGATCGACGTTCATTTTTACTATTATATTGTGCATCTTTAGTGTTAACTTTGTGCATTTTTGTATCTTACAGGTTCATTTATTCCTTTCTTCGCGCGATTTGATTTCTTCTTCTTCCTTCTTCGTTCGATTTGATTTATATTTCTTCTATCGATCAAATTTTTTTCTTTATTTCTGGATTTCGCATTCGTGTTCGGTCTCGACTTTGTTAATTGTGCATGAATATAGTTTTAAAAAAATTATTTTATTCAGATCGACGTTCATTTTTACTTTTATATTGTACATCTTTAGTGTTAAATTTATGCATTTTTGTATCTTACAGGTTCATTTATTCCAAAGTGTGTTGATGAGATGAAGCTTTTTAAGGGCAGAGTTTTTAAAACTGTTGATGATGGTATTGAGTTTTATAGGGACTATGTTCGTGTTGCTGCTTTGAAGAAGAAGATGTTTAATTTTTTTTTTAATTCGTATTTATGTAAAACTGAAGTAAATCGGGCTTAAAATGCAAGTTGCTGTTTGTGTTTGAGTATTTTTACAGTTTTAGCCTTTAAAAGCTAAAACTGCATGATATTGGGGCAAGAATGCCGCGTTTTTCAATTTGCTGAGAATGAATCATGTTCGTCGATTTGATGAGATGGACGCGCGAGATCTATTCTTATTTCTCATAGTAACTCTTATTCTCACCTGATCACTACCCTATATATATATATTTAAACATATCTTATGTATAATAATTTATAAAATGTGGATATTACACAAATACATAAAATTTATTTGAAAGGTAATTAAATTACTTATAATTTAATATATAATATTTTATAAAAATTAAAGTGAGTGAGTTAAGTTTATTTAAAATATATTAAAAGAACTTAGTGTATAGAATAATGAGGAGATAGATAATAATAATAATAATAATAATAATAATAATAATAATATTGATAATATTAATAATAATAAAAGGTGATTTTAGGTTGTAAAAGAGTGTGAGTATGGGAGATAAGATTCTTAAGTTGTACAAGAGTGAGAACCAGAAAATTGTAACCGGAGATACAATATATGAATAAAATTATATTGGAAATACATTATATAAAAATTTATATAAATAAATAATAAAAAATATATAAATAATAATGAATATATAAATTTAATAACAAGAAAATAAAAATTTGGGGTACAAGTGTACCCCAAAGTAATACATAGGTCCGCCTCTGGATGGTGATCACACTTAGTCAAGACTCCAAATTATAAAATCTATTAATATATTATAACAAAGCAGTTTCAAAATAACCGTTCCGCCTAAATATTTTCATTTAGTCAAAACTATATTATTTATCTACAAATATATTAAAAATGTTCCCATACAAAATATTCTTATTAAACAACGGTTTCTAATCCCCTCAAATATATTAATAAATTTTTGAATGATTTTCGTATATAAATACTTAATAAAATATTTAACCATTTTGTATGTGATTAAATATATTTAATAAAATTCTGAATAATTTTAAAAAATTGGAATCTTTTTAATTCCCCTGAAATCTTTTTATTCCTCTCAAATCTATTTTTGTAAAATCTATTAATAAATTAAAATATAATAGCTTCATCAAATTACAATATTACATTAACATCAATTATATTATCACGGTATTTTTAAAATATTACTTTATTATTTTTTAAAGAATACGAGTACAATTTCTTGTATGAGACAATTTTTTAAATTAAACTCCTATTTTTGTGAACTTTATAAATTTGTGTTTATAATTGGCTTTATAATGTAGAAATAACTTATATTTATAATACAACAATGTATAGTATTGGTGAATAAAAAAAAATTTATTTAAAAACTATTGAAAAAATATACTTTTATTTATCATATAATAATAATAATATTTCATACTTTCAATTTGAGCATCGCGCGGATACAGTTCTAGTCTACTAATATATTAAAATAAAATAGTTCTACATAATTATATGTTTGCCACTTTCCCCCAAAAATATATCACATCAATAACACTTTTATTTTTTTACATTTTTTATTCTATTATAATATACATGTACAATAAGCAATAACAAAAAAAAAAAACTAGCAAATTTATATTTGTTATTTTTTCAAATATATTACAACTTACTAATTTATGATATTTACTATTTTTTAAATAATATAAGTATAATTGTTTATGGGATAATTTTCTAAATTAAGTTCTTATTTGTAAGATTTGTGTTTGATGTATTTATTTATTTTTATTTAAATTAAATATATAATTAAATGTATAATATATAAAATAATTTATATTATAATATATTAATATATAATATTCATGAATAAAAATCAAGATTTATTAAAAAAAATTATAAAAAATATGTAAATATATAATTTTGTTAAATTTATTTTAATATTAAAAATAATATATCGTTTCTTTATTTGAACATCGGGCACGCCCGTGTAAATCTAGTTATAATTAAAATAAAAGTTGGTAACCGCACATATATAAAGGACGTAAAAGTAGTATGTTGGCTAAATTAAAATATGGTTGTCAGCTAATAATATTTGTCTGCATAAGAATATGACAACAATAAAATAATAATGTATCACATAAATCCCTACTTTAACTTAGAAAAATTGTATGAACTTAGTTGGACCACGTACCCCTAAATCATAATTATTATAATAATATGGCCCAACAATATTTAAGCCCAACATCTTATAATTAAAATAGCCCAACGTGGCCCATGAAAACCCAACCCAAACAAGAAAATAAAATGAAGGCCCAAATACATATTTCTCCCTCTCTCTAATGTGTCTGCTACTTAAGCCATGGAAACTCGTGTTTTCACTCACTCTGTCGACAAACCAAGGAAAATACACCAAAATGGCTCTCGAATACCCTTTTTAGTTATTTCTCTCTCTTGCAGTTCTTCCACGATGCAAAGCATCGAGTTGCAAGTTCTTGGCAACTGACTGGATTGATGTATCTAGATTTATTTCTTTTTCTTCTGGCGTCGAAGCTGTTCAGCAACTGATTGGTTATCTTGCTGTGAGACGTCTTCAGAGTTGATATCTGTTTGTTTCTTTTTTCTTCTGTTTCGCCTTTGTTCAGGCCTTTGAGCGGAGGTACCTGTCTTCTTTGATTTCTTGGGCTCTTCTGCAGTGCGAACTGTCGGAATTGTATTGAGATCCTCAGATGTCTCACCATCTATTTCCATGTCGTCCAAATTGTCATCTGCTTCATCATTTTGAGTTAAGCGATAAACTGGAATCTTTGGCGGAATAAAGTCGGATGATATGAGATCTTCTCCTTCATCTTGTATTCCTAGAATGTGCTCAAGAAGGTAGCTAACCTTCAGACCTAAACCGACGCTCGAAGAGAACTTTCCTTTGGTTGGAATATCTCTATTCTTCTTCGCGTTCTCCAGCAATCGACCAAAGATGTATGTCGCCCAGTTTCCTCCAGGGTAGTCATCAAGAGCCATCATCAGAGAGTATTTGGGACTGCTTAGCTCAGATAGGGATCCAATCCCACAATAAATCATCCTCATCGCAATCTCACTGAGTATCTTATAAGATGGGTTCAGTTCGGATACCTTTGTGGCAGCTTTGAATTTTTCGGGTACCTCGGGCTTTTTCCATTTTAACCAGTGAGCCTTCAATTCATCCTTATTGTTTTGAAGATAGCTGGCGATATGGACTCCGGTCTTTGGTAGATGTAGATGTTGAGCAATAAGAGCAGGATCAACCTTTATCTTCTTCGTGGCAACCGTAGTTAGGAAGAATTGATCTTTGTCGTCGAATGTGGTATTTTCATAGAACTCAACGACGTGATTTGGGTTAAATCTCCGAGGGCATGCAGTTAGGAACTTTGTTAAGTTCTCACTTAAGAGCTTTCCAGCAATCTCTTGGGCGATTGTCTCGTCGATGGTGATTGAGAGGAAGTTCTTCCAGTTCAGAATTTTCTCCTTCACGACCTGTGATATTAGAAGTTATCGATCAATGGTGCTGGAGTCTTCAACTATCTGAAATAGTTGGTCCTGTGAGGTCTCCTCAATGACGACAAACTGTTCGGGATTATCAGAAGCGCTGACATCCATGATTTGGTTTTTTTTTCTTTCGGCATGAACTAGGTATGGAGGATGGTTGATTTTGGAAACTATTGGTTTGAGCCTTATAGATATCTTGACTGATGGACTGACAGTAAGTGGAGTAATCAAGACGACGACACGATGGGTTTAAGGGATATTGGTGATCGATTTTAACAAAAATAATAGGGTGAGATTAAACCCTTTTCATCTTGAACGACTGCGATTGATGCTGACATAGGCGTCTGTTCAAGTCACCTGGCACGTCGTGTAGCAAAGTATGGAAAGATTGACATGGATCCGGGTGATACGTCGTCGTGCTGTTCCACAATTAATGCGATGTGCCGCTGAAATCTTTGCGGTATTCAAAAATTCACTCCTTTGTGTTCAACAATTTTCTCTCTCCCTAATCTTCGCCGAGAGTTGCATAAGATAGTTTGAAAGGCTATCTCTAACAAGAGAGCTAAGCTGTTACTTCCTTGGCCAGGTAGAATCTGTTTCCCCCATTGAAATTGAGTCTTGAGGCTTTGACAGCTTCCATGCACAGTTTTTAGTCAGTTCTCGAACTTCGTTCCTGGACTTGAATGACGTATGGGAATTGGAATGATTATGATTTCGATCTCTTGATTGACTCTAATACCATAGCCGTCTGACCTATGGGCTATCTTTAATAATAATTGATTTGAAACGGTGGTTGAGTATTAAATCACCACTTCATTCTTCTTGCCTCTGTTCTGACAGGTCATTTCCTTCAGTGGTGAGGACGTGGCAATGTTCTTTGATCGACGCATTTGTCTCTCTATAAATGGTTCTTGACGAGGTAGCAAGTATTAAATCAACAACTCCTTTCTTTCCTTCCTTCTAACCATAATACTTCTTGAAAATGGCTGAACCAGGCGAACATCGTAGAGGAGATGGCTAGGATCACCATCAAACGAAACAAGGTCTTCAACCGTCGGAGGTTGTATGCTAAGTACTGAAGCCTTCTCGATGTCTGATACGATCCTCGCCGGGAAGGTTTAGATCGCAGCCCAGGAACTCGAACGAATGGACTTAGACACGACGCGGAAGCAACTACGGTTGATAACAGGGGAAGATCCAACACATTTGGATTCGAAATCCTTCAAGTACTGTAGTCTAGATTGAATCTCCTACGACCCAAGAAGCGAATTGATCCAACAACGAAGGATATATGCGAAGACACCACCAATGGATATGACAATCCGATTGATTAGTCGAGATTGAAACCCTAATGGAAGATTAGAATTTCGAGTATTGAGCCTTCAGAAATTAAAGGAGAAAACCTCACAATTTTATTAAAATCTGAAAACTGAAAATTGTTCAATAATAAGGCTTATATATAGGCAACTCAAATCCTAAACTAATAAGACAACTAATTTCGAAAATAAAAGGGAATAAATTCGAAATTTAATAAATCAAGGCCTAAATATGTTGGCCCAAAATAACTAAATAAAGTAAACTAAGCACAATCATTACACATAATTAAATTAATAACTTTTTGGGTCTTCGTTTAATTCTTCCAACACCATCGAATCCTTGGAATTATTTGCAGCCCAAATGCCTTTAACCAACGAACTCAATCCAGCCCTCAAAGTCCTTGCTCGAGCTCTAGTCATCGGCCCACTCGGAATGTAGACTGGATCGTCTCTCATAGCTGCTACTTGGGCTCCATCATTCCCCTCCTCTTCAAGAGGATTTGTCCTCAAATCCAAGCTGTCTCTTACATCAAAAGGACTTAAATCAGCAACATTAAACGTAGCACTAACATCAAACTCACCTGGTAAGTCCAATTTGTATGCATTATCATTCACTTTCTCCAACACTTGGAAGGGACCATCTCCACGAGGTAACAACTTCGATCTCCGCTGCAAAGGAAACCTCTCCTTTCTCATATGCAACCAAACCCAATCTCCAGGCTCAAACAACATCTTCTTGCGCACTTAATTTGTTTGCTTCACATACTGCTCAGTACGGCGCTCTATGTTCTGCCTTGCCTTCTCATGAATCTGCTTCACAAAATCAGCTCTTTTCTGCCTATCAAGGTTAGTAAACTCTTGCACAGGTAAAGGAGATAAATCCAAAGGAGTCAAATGATTAAAACCATAGACAATCTCAAAAGGGGAAAACTGAGTAGCAGAATGAACTGAACGATTATAAGCAAACTCAACATGAGGCAAACATTCTTCCCAATTCTTAATATTCTTCCTAAGCACAACTCTCAACAATGCAGATAAAGTCCTATTAACTACTTCAGTTTGACCATCAGTTTGTGGATGACAAGTAGTAGAAAACAACAACTTAGTTCCTAACTTACACCACAAAGTCTTCCAGAAGTAACTCAAGAACTTAGAATCTCTATCAGAAACAATTGTCCTATGTATACCATGCAATCTAACAACTTCTCTAAAGAACAAAACAGCAACATGGGATGCATCATCAGACTTATGACAAGGAATAAAATGAGCCATCTTAGAAAACCTATCAACAACCACAAATATAGAATCACTACCACGCCCAGTACGTGGCAAACCTAGCACAAAATCCATAGAAATATCAACCCACGGTGCAGTAGGGATAGGTAAATGTGTATACAATCCATGGGAACTAGACCTAGACTTAGCCTGTTTACAAGTAATGCATCTACCACAGACTCTCTCATCATCACGTTTCATGTGAGGCCAAAAGAAATGCTCATGCAACATAGCCAAAATCTTAGCAATACCAAAATGACCCATCAAACCCCCACCATGTGATTCTAACAGTAATAATTCACGTAGAGAACACCTAGGAATGCACAACTTATTTTTCCTAAACAAAAATCCATCATGCCTAAAGTATTCACCACTAGCAGCTGTCTCACATGCAACATAAATATCACCAAAATCCTCATCAGAAGCATACAAACCCTTAATGCACTCAAATCCAAGTAACTTAGCATCTAAAGCAGAGATTAAGGCATACCTCCGAGACAATGCATCAGCCACCACGTTTTCCTTACCTTGCTTGTACTTTATGACATAAGGAAAGGTCTCTAAAAACTCCATCCACCTTGCGTGCCTCTTTTTCAGCTTGCATTGGCCCTTCAGATGCTTCAGCGACTCATGATTGGTGTGAATGATGAACTCCTTAGCCCACAAATAATGCTGCCACGTTTTAAGGCTCTCACCAAGGCGTGCAGCTCCTTATTGTAAGTAGGATAGTTCAACGTCGCTCCATTCAGCTTCTCGCTGAAGTATGCCACGAGCCTCTTCTCCTGCATTAAAACTGCACCAATACCAACCCCAGAAGCATCACATTCAATCTCAAATGTCTTAGAAAAGTTAGGACAAGATAATACAGGGGCATGTGTCAACTTGTACTTCAACAACTCAAAAGCCTTCTCTTGCTCTTCTCCCCATCTGAACTCCACAGTCTTCTTAATCACTTCAGTTAATGGGGCTGCAATGCTGCTGAAATGGGGTACAAATCACCTATAAAAGCTGGCAAGTCCGTGAAAACTGCGAACATCGCCAACATTCTTAGGATGCGGCCACTCCTTGATAGCTCGAATCTTCTCTTCATCCACCTGCACTCCATCTGCACTAACAATAAAGCCAAGAAACACCAACTTATCTGTGCAAAAGATGCACTTCTTCATGTTAGCAAACGGTCTCTCCCTGCGAAGTACATCTAAAACAGACTTCAAATGTTCAAAATGGTTATCATAACTCCTACTATAAATCAGAATGTCATAAAAATAAACCACTACAAATCTTCCAATAAAAGCTCTCAAAACATGGTTCATAAGACGCATAAAAGTACTAGGAGCATTGGTTAACCAAAAGGCATGACTAACCACTCATAAAACCTAAGCTTAGTTTTAAAAGCAGTTTTCCACTCATCTCCCTCCTTAATCCTAATCTGATGATAACCACTTCGCAAGTCTATCTTAGAAAATACACAAGCACCATGTAACTCATCTAACATGTCATCTAAACGAGGGATAGGATGGCGATACTTAATCGTAATATTGTTGATAGCTTGGCAGTCGCAGCACATCCTCATGGTCGAGTCCTTCTTAGGCACAAGCAAAACTGGAACTTCGCAAGGACTCAAATCTCCCTCACATGCCCTTTGGCCAGCAACTCTCCAATCTGCCTCTCCAGCTCCTTCGTCTCCTCCGGGCTGGTTCGGTAAGCTATTCTATTTGGAAGGGTTGCTCCAGGCACGAAATCTATCTGATGCTCAATCCCACGAATGGGTGGCAGCCCAGCTGGGGTATCATCTGGAAATACATCATCAAAATCATGCAAAAGAGAGGAAATAGAAGGGGGTAGAGAATCAGGAATGTTAGTTAAAACCAGGTTCTCCTTGTAGATCAACAACCACCAATGGTTTCTCCTCCTGAACTGCCCACTTCAAATCCCCAACCCTAGCTAGAAATGACTGTTGCACCACCCCTTTCTCCTTATTACTTCGTGGATACATCTCATCACCCGACTCCTTCTGCAACTGGACTTGATCCTCATAGACTTGTTAAGGGGTCAGAGGAATAAGTGGAGATCTTTTTTCTGCTTGTACTCAAAGGAATACTTGTTCGTGAAGCCATCATGCTTCACATGCGTATCAAACTGCTACGGATGCCCCAAAAGTATATGACTCACCTGCATAGGAATCACATCACACAACATCTCATCCTCATATTTCCCAATGCAAAACGGCACCTTAACTTGCTTCACTACTTTGATGACGCCACTATCATTCAGCCACTGCAGCTTGTATGGCCTAGGGTGCTTCATCACCTGTAACCCTAGCTTCGTCACTATCGACTGGCTTGCCACATTGGTGCAGCTACCTCCATCTATAATCATGCTGCAGACCTTATCGTTGATATGACAACGTGTGTGGAATATGTTCTCCCTCTGCTCAACATCTCCGGCTGCAGGCTGTGCATTCAAAGCCCTTCTCATCACAAAATTCAGCGCTGCAGGTGCCACAATCTCTTCTACATCTTCATCAGGATCATCCAACTCAGGCATCTCCAAGTCAGTCTCTTCATCAGTCACAATCTCTCCATCGTCTTGAATCACCATGACTCTCCGATTTGGACAGTTATTAGCAATATGCCCAAAACCCTGACACTTATAACACTTACGATCTCTATTCCGGGTTTCAATGGCAACAGATTTACCTTGAACTGCGGCATCTGACCTGGGCTTCACAAACGGCTTCTTCTCCCCTCGAGGCTGCTCCTCCTCCTTCTTCCACGGAGCTCGTTTTGGTGTGGAACCACTGCCAGTATGGTATTCTCTCCAACCTGTAGGGTTCTGCCTCGTATTACTGTCGCTACCCCTCCTCTTGAGTTGTCCCTCAATCTTGATCGCCATGTGGACCATGTCATCCAGCTCAACATAATGCTGCAGCTCCACTGTATTTCGGATCTCCCAGTTGAAACCAGCCAGAAACCTAGACATCATCGCCTCTCTATCCTCCACTACATTGGCTCGGATCATAGCCACATCCATCCCCTTATAGTACTCATCCACACTCTGGGTACCCTGCCTCAAACCCTGCAGCTTGTTATACAACTCTCGGTAGTAATGATTCGACACAAGCGCCTCCTCATAACAGCCTTTATCTCATCCCATGTCTCTATAGATCTCTCCCTATTCCTCCTCCGACTACTGACCAATTGATCCCACCACACAAGAGCGTAATCAGAGAACTCTACTGCAACCAACTTTACTTTCTTCAACTCAAAGTAGTTGTGGCACTCGAACATCATCTCCACCTTTTACTCCCACTCTAGATATAACTCGGGGTCATTCTTTCCCTGAAATGACGAGATGTTCATCTTGATTGTCCCCAGATTGTTATCATAAGACTCCTCCTCATAGTCATCGACGTTCTCCTCATCATGAGGACTTTGTTTCCCACTGGAGCCTCTGCCTCCTCGACTACCACGTCCTTTCCCAGTACTCCTATGACTACCAGATAAGTCACGCCTTGTCCTTTCTGTCACTGAGATCTCGAATTCATCCATTCGCTGATGCATGGCATTCATCTCACTTTTCAGTAGCCTAGCCAATTCTGATTTCATGGCCTCCATCATGTACTTCATTTGACCACCACCAATAGTCTCATCTCCTTTCATATCCTCAGCACTATTTCTTTTAGACATACCTGCAAGAAAGGTTAGCTAAAGATAAAAAAAAAGAAAGGCCTCACCACCTCACTGACACTCATGTATCACTCAGTTATGTCAAAATACTCACACTCGTGTATCTCTTAGTATATAATGGCTTTTTTCAATCCCTCTAATAATCTCACACTCTCTTGCGTTTTACCACTCTTTTCTCCCTTCTGAAAAACTCAAAAAAATCCTATAAAATTCCACGGACTTCTATTCGACGAACCAACTGAACGGGAGGACTCTAGAAGACTCTAGGAAGGTAAATGACCAAAAACAAATGAAAAATTTATTCGGAAAAACTTTCAGAGGGCAATAACTACTCGATAACAATGGAATTTGGCCAAAAAGCATAATTAAGCCAAAAACAGACACCAGACACAAAAGTTACGACAAAAAAGGTATTTACCGGAAAAACGGGCAAAAAGACACTAGTAGAAATCAAGAAATTTGGTATTTCTAAATTATTTTTAATCCCCTTTTTATTTGTTATTTTTTCGACACTTTTTTTTTACTATTATTTTTTTTCGAACTCTTTTTTTTTGTTCGAATTTTCTTTTTCTTTTTTTTTCTTAAATTCTCGCCCTTTTTTTTATATGGTAACTACCAAATTGTTTGGTAACTCAAGAAGGAAATAATATGACCACCAAGAAAAGGTATGAATAAGGTAAAAGATATAAGGAAAGATTTGAATTGATCTAATATGGTAAGAAAGATAATTCAACTCTTGACTCACAAGGAATTTGAAAGCCTAAAATTTTTGACTCAACAGGAACAGGAAACAAAACAACGAAAGACACGAAGAAATACGAATCACAAACGACAGAGAAATAAGACAAAACAAGACTCAATCTTTTGACATGAAAGAAAAGAAATAACAAACAAAACTGAAAGACAAGGAAGAGGAGAGACACGACCTAGATATTGATACCAAAATGATATGATCCTCGTCGGGAAGGTTTAGATCGCAGCCCAGGAACTCGAACGAATGGACTCAGACACGATGCAGAAGCAACTAAGGTTGATAACAGGGGAAGATCCAGCACCTTTGGATTCAAAATCCTTCAAGTACCGTAGTCCAGATTGAATCTCCTACGACCCAAGAAGCGAATTGATCCAACAACAAAGGATATATGCGAAGACACCACCAATGGATATGACAATCCGATTGATTAGTCGAGATTGAAACCCTAATGGAAGATTAGAATTTTGAGTATTGAGCCTTCAGAAATTAAAGGAGAAAACCTCACAATTTTATTAAAATATGAAAACTGAAAATTGTTCAATAACAAGGCCTATATATAGGCAACTCAAATCCTAAACTAATAAGGCAACTAATTTCGAAAATAAAAGGGAATAAATTCAAAATTTAATAAAACAAGGCCTAAACATGTTGGCCCAAAATAACTAAATAAATGAAACTAAGCCCAATCATTACACATAATTAAATTAATAATTTTTGGGCCTTCGTTTAATTCTTCCAACACCATCAAATCCTTGGAATTATTTGCAGCCCAAATGCCTTTAACCAAAGAACTCAATCCAGCCCTCAAAGTCCTTGCTCGAGCTCTAATCATCGGCCCACTCAGAATGTAGAATGGATCGTCTCCCACAGCTGCTACTTGGGATCCATCAATGTCTACGTCGAGACCATCAATAACATGGAGTCCAATGGCCTGGACCGCTTCCTTTCTATCCAGCCTGTTGTTTTTCAGCAAGGTCTTCTTAAGGTAATCGTTTATGGTTCTACCATTTCTGAGGATGAGATCTCCTTCAACCTCAATGGAGTGGAGTTAACCTTGTCCGCGGACTTCTTGTCTCAAGAGTTTCAGCTGCCACGTCATGGGACGTTAGTTTTGCATTATCGAATAGATGAAACGGCTCCTGAGTGGTCGTCATGGTGGGAATGGAGGGGCAACGACAGCGATTTCAGTCCAACAGCTCATTGTGGGTTCCTTCATCCTCGACACCTGGTGTCCTTCGACACCATTAACCAGTTGGTGCTCTGCAATCCTCTGATGCAGACAAACCTCTCCCCACCTGTGTTGGAGAGCGATGATGGCTTTCGAGGATCAGGCTGAGGTTGACTGGGCTGCCTTCATCTTCGACCGTCTGAAGATGACCCTTAAGAATCTGCCAGAGGTTGCTGTCCCTTATGGTATGCAGTTGAGCTGGCTCCTAGAGAAGAGTATTCCTTATCTCAGGGATGGTCCTTCAAGTCTGGTTGGACGTGATTACTACCCTTCTCGTTCGATCAACTGGGCACTTATCCCTTGATAGACAGACAATCTTGTCAGTTAATGTACTAATTTCTTTTGTATTGATTGTCCAACTGTAAGGATGACTTATCTCCTTGTATCCATCTTAATGAATGAGCTCTTATTTTCATTGTGTCTTCAACAAACTACAAGCATGAACAAACTGTAACTGACTTAATCACCATCTCTTAATATGTACAGTTTGACAGTTTGTAACACTCAACTATCATCTCCTTCTCTCAAGATTCCATCAAACTCTAGAAGACCTAGTTTGATGCATAGCTCTTTGAAACGAGCCTCAGGTAGCGGTTTGGTGAAAATATCCGCTCGCTGGTCTTCAGTTCTAATATATTCCACCGAGATATCCTCCTTCTCAACATGATCTTGGATGAAATGATGACGAATATCAATGTGCTTTGTCCTAGAGTGTAGAACAGGATTCTTCGAGATCGAAACTGCACTGTTGCTATCGCAGTAGATAGGAACACATCCTGTATCTATTCCATAATCCTTAAGTTGCTGCTTTATCCAAAGCACTTGAGCACAACAGCTGGCTGCTGCTACATACTCTGCCTCTGTGGTTTATGTAGCCATGGAATGTTGTTTCTTGCTGAACCAGCTGATTAGTTTATATCCTAAAAACTGACATGTTCCACTTGTGCTCTTTCTGTCAATTCTGCAGCCTCCAAAATCTGAATCAGAGAATCCATTCAACAAGATTCCATCAGTTTTGGGATACCAGATACCTAGAGACTCTGTACTCATTAGGTATCTTACTACTCTTTTTGCTGCTTCCATATGTGACTTCTTAGGATTCGCCTGAAATCTTGCACATACACCCACAACATAAGATATATCAGGTCGACTGGTAGTTAGATACAATAGAGACCCAATTATTCCTCTATAAGCGGCCGAGTTGATAGATTCTCCTTCTTCATCGGGAGTGATCTGGGAACTGGTGCTCATAGGAATCCTTAGTGATTTTGTCTTCTCAAGACAAGATTTGTTGATCAGGTTTTGAGTATACTTCTTCTGACTTATGAAAATCCCTTTGTCAGACTGATCAACTTGCAAACCAAGAAAGTATGTCATCTTGCCCATCATACTCATCTGAAATTTATTCTGCATCAGCTGAGCAAACTTCTCGCACAACTTGGTCTTTTTGATTCCGAAGATGATGTCATCTACATAGATCTGAACAAGTAGGATTTCCTCGTCATCCTTTATCTTGAATAGCGTTCGATCTATAGCACCCTTTTCAAATCCACTTTTGAGCAGAAACTGTGAGAGAGTTTCATACCATGCTCTAGGTGATTGCTTTAATCCATATAAAGTTTTCCTTAGCTAGTACACTTAATTTCCTTGCTCGAAACCTAGAGGTTGTTCGACAAAGACTTCGTCCTTTAATTCGCCTTTGAGGAAGGCACTCTTCACATCCATCTGAAGAACTGTGAAGTCGTGGTAAGCTGCATACGCCAGGAATAGCCGAATTGCTTCTAGTCTGGCAACTAGTGCAAATGTCTCATTGAAGTCTATCCCTTCGCATTGTGCGTATCCTTTTGCAACTAATATTGCTTTGTTTCGAACAATGGTACCGGTCTCATCTCTTTTATTCTTGAAGACCCACTTGGTACCAATCACAGACTGATGTGTGGGTCGATCCACCAGATACCACACACTGTTGCGAGTGAACTCATTTAGTTCTTCCTGTGTCGCATTTATCCAATCTGTTGATTGAAGAGCTTCTGTGATCTTCACTGGTTCGATCTGAGATAAGAAGCAAGACATCAGTGTTGTGTCTTGTCTGGTTCGAACAGGATTTCCAATATCATCGAGGATGGCTTCTTTGGGATGATCACTTAACCAACTTGGCTTTTTTACAGGTGCGACTTTAGCACGAGCAGCTGGATCTTCAGAAATTGTAGGATGTTCTCCTTGGGATAGTTCACTCCTAGATTCTGGAACTGATTCTTCTTCTTCTTCAGAAACTCCTTCATCTTCTTGTTCTGGAACTATATTCTGATCAGCATCTAGATTCTGAACAGTAGTTGGCTTGCCAGCTGATTCTGCTTCCTTAGCATCTTCAAGGTTGACTTCCTTGGTGTCAGATTGCTCTGCTTCTAAGACCGCTTTTTGTGCTTCAGGGGGCTTCCTTTCACCTGAATCTTTAGTGTTTGTGGCCTTTAAGGCCTCAGCAATGACATTTGCATCATCGGCCCTCTTGACTGCTTGGAGTTCAGCCGAGGCAACTGTAGTCTCAGGGATATCATTCATAGATCTAATAAGAGGAACTGTTTGATTATGATCAAGATCACTCTTAGATTCCCCATTGACATCCTTGATCTCATGATTCCCTAGACTCAGTTCTTGAAGTGTCCTGCGCACTAAAGTAGCTTCATCAAAAACAACATGACATGTTATTTCCACAAGCTGGGTTGTCTTGTTGAATACCCTATATCCCTTATATGAAGGATGTCCATACCTAAGGAACACACCTTCTTCAGCCTTTGGGCTGAAGGTATTCAACTTAAATTTCCCATTATTGTGAATATAATATGGAGAACCGAAAGCACAAATATGAGCTATAGAAGGCTTACGACCATTGTAGATCTCGTAGGGTGTCTTGTGCAACCACGTGTTGAAAGCACTTCTATTATGTGTGTAGCAGGCTGTCATCAAGGCTTCTCCCCAAAATCCTTTTCCAAGGTTGGTATCTGCCATCATGGTTCTCACTGCTTCTTTGAGTGTTCTGTTTCTTCGCTCAGCAAGACCATTTTGTTGAGGAGTTCTAGGAGCAAACTTCTCATGTCCAATTCCAATCTCACCATAGAAGTCCATAAGAGGTCCATTGCAGAATTATGTCCCGTTATCTGATCTTATCCTCTTAACTTTCACTCCTTTGTCATTCTGAAGACGTGTAATCAGTTCTGGTAGTTGAACTTTGATTTCGTCCTTGGATTTGAACAGCACCACCCACGTGTAACTTGAGTAATCATCAACAACCACCAATGTGTATCTCCTCTTTTGAATTGTGGGTGGGGTGACTGGACCAAACAAATCCATGTGGAGCAGTTCCAAGATCCTATTTGTGCTCGCTGTGACTGGTCTGTTCTTGAAAGAGGCTTTCGTCTATTTACCGAGCTGGCACGATTTACACACTCCTTCTTTTTGTAACTTCTTTTGTGGTAGTCCTTCAACTAGATTATGTTTCGCCAGATGTCGGATCGAGTTGAAGTTCAAATGGCTAAGTCTCTTGTGCCAGAGCTAGTTTATTCCTTCTGAGGAACTTAGTGCTATGAGGCATGTTCCTCTTTCTCCACTGGGCCAATCTACAATGTAGAGACCTCCTCTTCTGATTCCTCTGATTATGCTCTTGTGTGTCACTTTGTCTATTATGTGGCATTCTGATTCTTCAAATCTGACAATATAGTCACTCTCACTCAGTTGGCTTATACTAAGAAGACTGTGCTTCAGATTGGTGACTAGAGATACGTTCTGAATGATAATTCCATTGTGCTCCACGCATCCTTTTCCAATCACTTCTCCCGTGGCTTTGTTCCCAAAACTAACTGATGCTCCTTCGTACATCTTAAGGTTCTTGATTAGATCATTTTCTCCTGTCATGTGAGCCGAGCATCCGTTGTCTAAGATCCATGTTCATGTCTTCTTTCGGGAACTTGGCCTCTGCAACACAGAAAAATATTTAGGTCTCCGCATCTTTTCGGGTCCTCCAAGGTCAGTCATGTGGATCCAACTTTTTGGTATCCACACTTGTTTCACCCTTACAGTTCGTGAAACTAAATCACTTTTCTATGATTTATCTACCTTTTTTCTTGGGAAGTTTGTGTTGTGTGAGTGCAGGTTATGTACGATTGTAGTGTGTGAACTCTTCCTGAAATGACTATTCTGGAAGAGTCTTGAGAAACTGTTCTCGGGTGTGTAGCCATCACAGTCTTTTGAGAGTAAAGTTGTCTTAACTCTGGCCTCGAATAGGTGTTCCCCCTATTCGGTTGACTGTTATGATAGAACTGTGGTCTATTATAACTTCTCGGATTTCTATCCGGTTGTCGAACAAACTTCCTTGCAACATTCACATGTTGCTTAGTCGTTCTTGATGGTAAAACTGGATTCCTTGCATATGGAACACTATGCTTGTCCAATTTTGAGGAAGAGTCATTTCTCCTCTTGATAGTTGATTTAGGCAGTTATGGAACTATGTCATCATACTGTTGAGGTGCCAGTTTAGGGTCAGTTTTTGACCAGCATTTGGTCTTGACACCTTGCTTTACTGGTTCTTTGAGATTGTCATTTCCTTTCCTAACCATACGACTTGGACTAAGATTTGCTTTGACAGAGCGCAAGGGTATTTTCTTAGTCCTATATGTGAATGCATGCTTGTTCTTAGATGTTTCATATTGAGATTCTGAAAAACCGATTCCACGTTTATCAAAATATTGTTTTTGAACATTCAAAATTTCATCTAATTTTTTAGAGCTCCTTTTGAAAGAACATTCGCATGTGACAGGTTCGGTTTTCTTCAGGGAATCACATTCTTTTGAAATATTTTCAAAAATTTTAAGAAGATTTGAATGTTCCTCCTAGAGTTTTTCTAGTTACTCACTGATTGATCTTGTTCTTTCGATTTCATTGGTCAAAACTGAAATTTCTGATTTCAGTGAGGCATTTTCACTGATCACTTTATCTTTAATTTCATGAAAATTTTCAAATTCTTTGATAATATTATTAAAAGTGATGTCATCTGAGCTTGATTGACATGGTTCAGAATTATCATCAAAGCAAATAGATGTACTAGATGAGGGCATATTAGTTGTTACCAGAATTTCGCAGTTTGAAGCACTTTCTTCTTCGTCATCGGTAACATCTCCATCAATTGCTGCCATGAAGGCAAGTAATGCTTCCTCATCTATCTCATCCTCAGACGTGTAGTATCTGGCACTTCAGTTCTTGTGAGCTTTGCTTGGGCAACAGCTCTGGATGCTCTCTATTCGAACACCTTCTTTAATCTGTCTCTCTCCTCCTGAGAGACTAGAGGGCATTCATACTTCAGATGATCTGGAGAGTTGCATTCGTAGCATGTGTGTGGCTCTCTCTTCGTGAACCTTTTCTCACTGGATTGTGCTTCCTTTTCCTTTCCTTTTGCCTTCTCAAGAAATATGATCAGGTTCCTCAGTTGTTCCTCAAATTTGGCAACTGACCGTTCAATTTCCTTCTTCTGGACTGTGTTGGAGGTGTCCTTTGCTGGTGAGGATTGATAGGCAATTTTCTCGAAGTAAACTGGCCTTTTTGAATGCCTTTGGAAGTCTCTCTTTACAAAAAATGCTGCATCACCCTCAGCTGTTGAATTTAGGGTTCGAACAGCTTCATTTATGATCACCATCTGGATGTCCCATTCTTGGGCTTGAAGTTCGGCGAAAAGTTCTTTGGTGGTCATTTTGGAGAGATCCATGGTCTTCAGGCTGGTGGTTTTAACAAACCAGTTTTCCTTCGGTAGTCTTGAAAGAGTTTTGGCATTCATATCTGCCACTTTTTCTTCTCTTCCAAGGTTCTTCATTTCACTGACGATGACATTAAATCTTGCTTCCATCGATTTGATTGTCTCACCAGGTAGCATCTGGAAGGATTCATATTTCTCCACGACTACTTGCTTCTTGTTGCGCTTCATCCCTTCTGTTTCTTTAGTGAGATCGTTGATCCAATCCCAAAGTTCCTTGGCCGAGTTGTTCTCAACGGCTGCGTCCTGGAGGGAATCTGGGAGGGATTGTATGATCATCTCCTGTGCGATGAAATCGACCTGATTTTTCTTGTCCTCAAATGTCTAGTCCTCCATTAGCTTGTCTATGTACTCGACACCGCCTGGATCTTCTCTTACCGCAAAGAGAACTTTAGGCATCTGAATCTTCAGAGGTCCATTCTTTAGAATTTCATCCATCTCTGGATGTTGAGCTCTTAGTTGAATGAGACACTTATTCTTCCATACTTCAAACTTATATGGGTTGTACTTGGGAAGGCTAGGAGAAGTCATTATTTTCTTAGAATAATCTGCTCACTAAACACACTAGACAAACAGTTAGAGTATAAGGAAGTACAGATCCGGTCTTAAGCGACTCAAAACAGGACAGTCTAGAAAGACCGACCTGCGCTGATACCACTTGTTAGTCCCAGATCAGAGTACGTGTAATGTGCAGCGGAAGTATTAATACTGTTAAATACACTCTAATTCTTGGACATTTCAGTTTCCAATTAACACAGTTTTTGACCAGCAGTTTTAGAAACACAATTTTTGTTAGCTAGCAGATTAGGTTTACAGGTACAAGCAGTCAGCAATTTATACACTTCAACACTTACAGGATAAGTGTTGAAGGTTTCAAAATATAATTGAAAACTGTAAAGTGCATAAAGTAAGTAAAAATGTAAACGACATAGGATATTTGTAGTGGCTCGGAGCCTTAAGTCCTACGTCCACTCTTCGGATATCTGATCCGGTAATTCACTAAGTTATAAAGATACAATCCTCAAGATCTATAACCAATTGCTGTAGAAACCTTCGTCCACAGCACAATGGATCTCTCGCCCAGGCAGTTGTACTTCACTCCTTCTTCAGTCCGTCAAAGGCTCTGTGTCTTCTTTGTGGACCAGCTCGAAGTTGGACTGAGGACAAACCTCTATTTTCCTTCTTTGGTAGGTTGGATGGTTGTGTTCTTCCGAGAACCTACACAGTTTGGCAGTTGCCCGTAATAACTTTCTCTTCCTTTGCAAGAGCAGACTGCTATGTTCTTACTCGAAATGTAAGAACTCCAAGAAAGTAGATTAAGTCAGCTGACTTAATCCTCGTGTACCCAAGGTCACACGATGAATCTCAAAGGACTCTTTGAGCAGTAAATGCCTCGTGTTCAATAAATGAACCACGGAGTTAATGCCTTCTTGCTTGAGAGCGTTAAATGCTTTGAGCGCTAATTTCTGCAGATAGGCAAGAATAAATGTGTCGAGATTCAAAGATGCAAAGGTTTTCAGATGAGCAAAGGTTTTTCTATCTCGATTGTTCCTGCTATTTATAGGTGGGAAACCAGAAAATAGCCGGTAGAGACATTGAGAAGGATGTCCAATCATAGTCCATCATTCTCTGAAAAAGTCACTTGCCTTTCTGCTTTTTCTGCTACAACGTCTTGCTTTTCTGAGCAGTTTGTACTTGTTGTGTCAGACACTGAACAACGTTGTACACCAGTCGCAACTGAGTATTTGTCTGTCTTTTATCATTGACTTCCTTGAAGTTCTCCTGCGTCTTGTTCGACATCTTGCTATGTACGCATTCCTTGACGCGAAACTGTCTTGGTCTGAAACTGTGAGCGCCTCTCAACAATTTCTATGTGAAGACTATGTCCACAGTTTTCTTGAGTATCTAAGCCTTGACTGGACAACCTGTCTGCGCAGTTTTAGTGACCTTTGCTCTGCTCTGCTATGCTTGTCTTCGTCTTGTATGTTCGACAGTTATCTCGTCTGAATGGAGTCTTCTTCAAAACTATTCCACAGTTTTGATGATTTCCTTCTTCCTAGACTATTACAACTCAATCATCCTATATAAGGATTACATAAGGTAATAACTCTAAGGCCTATACTTTGGTATATAGTTTTGACACATCAAAACATCCGATTAAGGTGGGATTTCTACATCAATACCTAACAAGTAATTTAATATTTATAAGTACATAATTTTTTTAAAATATAAGAAATATCTGTATTTAACCTCATATATATATATATATATAGATAAAATATTATTATATATTATAGTGGATGTGTGTGGGACCATGTTGAAGTTGATGATGTAGGTTTATTGTTATAGGAGTATATTTAAAAAAGTTGGTGGATTAAAATTTTGATGTGGTGCTGACGTGACATTATTAAAATTGGGTTTGTAACTTGTTGTTACAACCACTGTCAATAAACAAGAATTGAATTGTCAGAAGAAGAAAGATTTGACTCCAAACAGAAGTTGCAACGGTGAAAGGCATTGGATACATAAATCCAAAATTGCGCAAATAGCAGCAAACACCATTGTCCATTTTGCCAAGATTTTCTATTTTGTTGTGTAATATTATATTATACTTTGTATCTGATGTAATTAATTTTAAATAATATTTAGTATTTAGTTTTGTATACATTTTATTTTATATATATCTTTTTAGTTAATTATATTATAATTTAAATTAACTATATTGTTGGTCCCGAGATCAGAGTCGTCGTGGTGAATAACAAACAACACACACGAAATGCAGCGGAATATTAACGTTCACTTGCACTCTTAAGTTCTTCTTTATCAAAGTATTCTTAGCTCAAAGTAGGATTAGGGTTTCTTACGTTATACACTAGCAAATTGTTTGCTAGGTTTCAAATAAAACACAAGAAACAGTAGACAATAAAATAGTAAACAGACACAATATTTATAATGGTTCGATCAAATCGATCTACGTCCACTCCTTAGCCGAATCGCTAAGAATTTCACTAAAAAGATATACGAAATACAAGGATTCTCCGAACACTTGTTGCAGGCGGTGAGCTTTCGAGCCGGCCACAGCAAAGCTATCCTCCATTAATTCGTTCTTCTCAGTCCACAGCTACGACCAAGTCAAGGGCGGCACCTTCGTAAAACTTGCCATTTGCTGTAATGGAGTTTTTATAGTGTTCTCCAAACTCTGTCTGATTGCGGCTAAAGCCCGTCGGAGTCAGATCTTTCCAGAAATGGCTGCTGGATGCTTCCTGATTTGGAAGGTATCCCAATGATTGAAGATTCTTAAGCTGAGTCAAGGAATCTCTTCAATGAAGTGTCAGATATTCAATGGGGACACTTCGGTGGTTGAAAGCTTTGACTACTTTTCGAATGTTTGCTTTCAACTGACTGCTCTCTTTTCTTTTTGCTTTTGTCTTAGGAATCTCTTGCTCGAGAGTTAGTTCGTCGTATTAAATGAGCAGTTCTACTTTCTTTCTCTGTTAGACTTCGCTTTTATATCTGGAGATTCTAACTTTGAATCTCCAGACCCGTTAGACACAACGGAACTTTGTCCAAGAGAGGTTACTTGTTTTTTCCACCTTTCCGGCTTCGTACAGTACTTTTCTACCTTCTTCGGGAAAACTTTCGTCCTTGGTTGTACTTTCTGTCAGAACGGGTGTCTTTCGCAAGTTTCTGCTGAGTATCTCCTTGCTAGACATTTTATCGGAAATGCTAGGAGTACTCTGCTAGGCCTTTCGATTGCTAGGCTATTCTTAGCAATCTATTCCTTCAATCTGCTGACTCCTTCAGTAGATGTATCTATACCACTTTAGTCTTCTGCTGATTGCTATTGCTTAGCAGTCTGCTTTGAATGCTAGCGGATGCTGACTCCTTCAGCATTCTGCTATCGCTTTGCTTCCGACTGTTGAGTAAAACCTTCTAGTAGTCTCTTTCTTGACATACGATTGCTAATGCCTTAGCAATCTCCTTCTTCGCACTTGACTGCTAACTCCTTTAGCAATCTTCTTCATCTGCTAGGTATACTTTTAACAATCTAATCTATTACAACTCAATACTTAGTCTATACAGGACATTTACAAGAGAGTTGATAGACTGTGCTAGAATTCAGCAATTGATCGACCAATCTACTAAAGTTGATCCAACATAACCTTTTACAATATGATCCTAAGGGAGATTTTCCCCCTTTTTGGTGCGATCAAAGCTTACTATCACTTGTTGAATCTAAGAGGAAGAATATCTGAGTTTACAAGAATTGTTCCGAGTACAAATACAGAGCTATGCTAAACTAGCAGTCTAACTCAGAGTTTATCCATCTTAGTTCTAGCAGGATTGACTTTTCATAATTCCCCCTCAACAGGTGCTGGGAATATTCTTGATTAAAACTCAAGTAAAAAAATGCTACTTAGCAATGTGCTAGAATCTAGCACTTAAATAATCAGCAAGCATTTTACATAACCAATCACTCAGCAAGTGACTCAACATTCAAATGTAAATTCGCTGAATACACTCAAGGTGTATATCAACTTAGACACACAACAAAAACTCAGACATGGACAATGAGAGATTGTCTAAATCTGATCCATTTTCATTCATGTGATTTGTTCATTACAAGTACAATGAAAATGATAAGATAAAAAAGAATGCTAGAGAAGATATGCTAAGATAAGAAATTAGGATCAGGAATTGGGAGCATGCTTCTTTGATTTGCAAGCTCATCAAATTTGCCAATGGCCATCTGCGCGAACTTCTCCAGATACTCCTTGCTAGCTTCACGTTCGGCAGCCTCCATCTCGAGCTTCTTAGCAATCCTCTCGTTTTCTATTTCTAGCATATTGATCTTCAGCTCCATTTCCTTGTTCTTCAACTCGTCTAGAGCTTTTCTCTTCTTCTCCTTAGCAGCAGCCAGAGCCTCTTCTTCATTCTTCCTTTGCTCGGCTTCAGCAAGTCTCCTAGCTTCCCCCTCTTTGACTGCAACCATAAAAGTGGATGAGAAGGATTGAACAGTCTGCGTTGTCTGCTGCTGGTGCTCTGCTACATCCTCCTTCAATACTTCCATATTTGTCTTTACCTTAGCAATGTCGGTTTTCACCTCAGCAACCTCGGTTCTGACTTCTGAAACTCCAGATCGGACCTCGTCTATCTCTCTCCTTATATCCGTTATCTCCACCGCCATTCTCTCAGTCATGGTTGCTGCAACAATTTGTACGGCAAATTGGACCACAGAGTTCAGGAAAGAGGGGAAGTCATGAGAACTCACCAGAGTAGCAAGGAATGATGAAGTTGTGGTCATTACTATTTCTTGACTTCCAGCAGTGGAAACCTCCTTCAGCACAACATCTGCTGCACTATGAGCAGCCAGATAGATAGTTTCTTCTTCGAATAAGTGTTGGGCTGCTCCCATGCCTTGAATGCATTGTGCTAACCTCCAGGCCTTTGCTTCTGCCTCAGCGAGTTCAGCAACCTCTGCTTCATCGGCAAGTGCTTGCAAATACTCGGCCTCCTTTGCTAGCCTCTCCTCTTCTTACAGCATCCAGACCTCTGCTTGAGCCTCAGCCATCTTCTTGGCTTGATCAATTTCACGTTAAGAAGCAGAGTAGGACTTCCTCATTTATTATCCTATGTGTTCCCTCCAAGATCTGAACAGTCGCAATAGCTCTCTCTGTCTCTTCTTGTATTGTATCAAGAATATTAACTTCCAGAAATGAGACAATCCTGCGATCTCTATCATCAAGCTCTGCAGCTTTTTGCTCTGCTGCTTCAGCAGCCATCCGAGCCATCAATCTTCCCATCTTAAGTGTCTCATATTCTGCTTGTCGTCGCCTGTATCAGTAGTTGCTCGTGCCTGGCGTCTAGCATCGAAGATTCCATCTGGGGCAAAGGTTGATTTAGGCAAGGTCTGCGACTTGGAAATCAGTCTGTGAGCCTTAATTGCTCAGAGTCGGGCAAATACTTATTTATCTACTAATTGTTTGGAACCAGCAACCTGGTCAATCCAATCATTCGCCCACGCTTCCTCTGTTCTCCAAAAGTTGAAGCCTCTGAATGTGATCACCAGCATTCTCTCCTCGAAGCTGAGCTGGTACATCATATAATCAAACCTTTTTCCAACGCCTGAACTCATCAGCCAATATCTTCCCTTCAGGTGTGGTCTCATCGACCTCAGTATAGAAGATGTTGGCAATATCTCATTCAGTTTCAGCTAACACAAACTCTTGTATTTCCGAAACCATAGGAAAGTAATCGGAATTTACCTCCTCTACTGGATTGACAGGTGCACACATCTGTGCCACTCTCCTGAGTTTGAATCTTGGACCTGGGAGTCCTTTGAATGGAACTCGGAGTTGCTCATTGTATGCAGTGGAGATCTTCCTTAGGGACTTGGCATCAAAAACATCAGCCAACTCTCCATCTGAATCAGATTCAGAGAAGCAAGTGTTTAGGAAGCCTGGATCCTGCTCAGGATGTACTGGGGTCTGCTTTGGCTCACCGGTTGGAATCGCAGCACTTTCCTCAGCAGCTCGAACCTCTATCTCCACATCAGCACCTCCAGAACTACTAGTAACTTGCTCAGCAGTTGTTCTTTCAGCACTCGCACCTCCAGTGCGGGAATCAGCGTGCACACCTCCAGAGCCTCCAGCAGTGACCACTTCCAGCTGAGCACTACTGCTTCCTCCTTGCGTAGCAGTAGGCTCTCTGACCACAATGTTCTTCAGCGTCGAATACTTCATCCTTGATTAAGGTCTCCAAATCCTTATCAAATATGTCATCTTTCTCGGTCACTTTTGTTGGCACCTCCTCTTCTGCTGTTACTTTCTTCTTTCCCTTCTTGATTGCAGTCGCTTCTTCAACTGCTCTTGCTAGCAGCTGTGCAGCTTTCTTCGCTGCTAGCCTCTCAGCGGCCTTTTTGGCATCTCTTTCATAAGCAGCCTGCTTGGCCTGCTCATAGTTCATGTCTCTGGCTTCAAAATTGAGCTCCTCCATTGTCTGCTTGTACTTCTTCTTTTCCTTCGTCTTCTTCTCCTTAGCCCTCTTTCTCTTCGTCTCTCTTATCACTCTGAGACGCTCCTCAAAGGATCTTTCAGCCAATGGAGTATTATCAATTTTCTCTTCAGCAGCCGCCTTCTCAGCTGCGGCTTTCTCTGCTTTCTCCTTCTTAGAGGTCAGGACAAGCCTCTGCCTTGTCTGCCGCTTCGGCTTTTCAGGAGAGGTCAAATTAGACCTTTTCCTCTTGGGAATCTCCATAGCAATTTGGCCCAAGACTTGTACCTGTTGTTTAGCTTGCTTCTTGGCCATGATATCCTCGATCTGGTCATCGGGCAGATGGCCGAGCTTTTTGATTTCTTCCAAGTTCTGGAAGCACTGCTCCATCTCAGCATTCTTTTTCAGAGCAGCAGCTTCCTCAACAGTTAGAGGAATGGCTGGTTGCAGCACCATCTCACCAGTAGACATCTTTGCTGGTAGGGTTGGAATAGGAGTGTTCTGCTTCTTCCATAAAGGAATGAAATCTGTTGACAGTAGAGCTTCGCCTTCATCAAGCTCCTCGTCTGTGAAAATGGTCTCCAGGAACTTGCTGATCTTCAATCCAAAATTGACATTGGACGTGAAGGTTCCTTCTCTTGGTTTCATCTTCAAGTTCTTTTTGGCGTGGTCCAACCATCGCTCGAAAAAGAATTGAGCCCAGTTGCCATTGATGCCATCCACCAGAGCCATCAACACAGCATACTTCTTGGCTGATAACTCCAAGTACGAGCCGACATCACATTGAAACATTTTGATCACAAGCTCAGCAAGGAGCTTGTAATCCTCCTTGAACTGGTGTATTGGAGTGGCTACCTTCCATGGGTGCGTCGGGTCCTCCTATACCTCCAGCTTCTTCCAGTCATACCACCTCTCCTTCATTTCGTCGATTTGTACCAATTTATAGGTGGAGACGTGGTCACCTGAATTCTTTAACCCAAACGTCGCCGCAAGGATGTCGGCATTTACGGTGATGATGGTACCAAATACAGAAGTTGTAAATAAATTATAATCATCGAAAACTGCCCTTGCGTAAAATTCAGAGACCATGTGAGGATGAAACCTCTTCGGCTCTGCAGATAAGTATTGAACTACTTGCGCATGCACTAGGGCACCCATGAGCCATTCGGGAAATTGTACAACAACGAGGGGTGTGTACAAGATCCTGTCCTTTAATACCTGCGCTGCGCATTTCTGAGCATCCGAAAGCCCAGATTGTTCCTTCTTTCAGGCGAGAGTGACCAATCGAGAGTAGGGGAGTTTGGTATCAATATCATCTTTTGTTGCGATATCTGTGAATTCGGGTTCATGCCATCCAACCTTGTGCCTTCAGCGGGTTTGTAATAGAATGTTGGTACATTCTCAGACGGGTTGGAAGTTTCAGGGTTAGACATCTTTGAGAGGAATATGAGAGACTATTGAGAAAAGAATATGAGAGTATTTGGAAAGCTCTGGGGTTCTAGGGATTCAAATTTGTTCATAGTGTGGAAAGGTTTGAACGATGAATGAGGTTAAGTGTTTATACCTTCTAAATCAAGATCCAACGGCTAGGCAAATGCCTTTTTTGGACTCAATCAACGACTCAGAGTTAGCGCGACCTTCCGTATGGTCACCCACGTCCCCAAAACGCTCGAGTGCTTTTGATGTGTCGCCTCCTGGTTCGTCGCAGCCAGTTGCACGCATTAAATGCACCGCATCGGGTCCCATCAATTCAAATTCAAAAACTTCCCGCTTTGACTTTCTGAGACTGCTGAGAGCTTGGACTCAGCAATCTGCTAGCATAGAAATCCTTAGTACTCAAATACACTGATGAGAGCTTGAAATCAGCATTCACGTGCTAGCAACAAATATTCTAGCATCCAAATATGTCAGCACTCTCATATTGTCAGCAAAGATCTTGAACTCGGCAAAAATCTCCTAGCAACCATCTGTCTCACTTGCTGAATATTTCACCACAACATTCTGATGAATTGCTGAGAGCTTGGACTCAATATTCGGCCTATAGCAAGCGTCATAATCACTTGTTGCGATAGCTTAGCAAATGAATGAGATGCTGAGAGCTTGGACTCAGCAACCAAATGTTTAGTAAAAAAGATTCAGCAACAAGATTCAGCAACAAAAACGTAAGCTAGGATACGTTTCTCTCCGTCTTCTTCAAGAAATCCAGAAATCCAGAAAGAATGAAAATAACAATTCATTCGTCCATAGCATCGTCTATCTCCATAAGGCCTAACTTGATGCATAATTCTTTAAATCTGGCCTCAGCTAGCGGTTTAGTGAATATATATGCAATATGTTATTCTGTGCATATATATTGTACGTCGATATCCTTCTTCTCTTGATGATCTCTGATGAAGTGATGTCGAATATCAATATGCTTCATCCTTGAGTGATGAACTGGATTATTCATTATGCACATTGCACTATTGTTGTCGCAATAGATCGGCACGCATTCAGGAGGAATATCATAGTCTTGCAATTGTTGCCGAATCCACAAGATTTGAGCACAACAACTAGCAGTTGCTACATACTCTGCTTCTGTAGTAGATGTAGCCACTGAGTGCTGCTTCTTGCTAAACCAACTAATGAGCTTGTGTCCAAGGAATTGGCATGTCCCGCTGGTGCTCTTCATATCAATCTTGCACCCTCCAAAGTCAGAATTTGAGTAGCCACTCAATGCTAGACCATTTGACCTTGGATACCGAATTCCTAGACCTTATGTGCATTTGAGATATCTTACAATTCTCTTAGCAGTGTCCAGGTGCGACCTCTTGGCATTTGCTTAGTATCTCGCACATAGACTAACACCATATGATATATCTGGTCTGCAAGCATTGAGATATAGCAGTGAATCGATAATACCTCGATAGAAGATAGGATTCACATCATCTCCTTCTTTTTCAAGCGCAGCTATACAGGTCGTGCTGATTGGAATCCTCAAGCTCTTCGTCTTCTCCGGACAATACTTAGCAATCAGATCGCGAGTGTATTTCCTCTGATGAATGAATATCCCCTTGTTTGACTGCTGGACTTGAAGTCCTAGAAAATATGACATCTTTCCCATCATACTCATCTGGAAATTGCTCGTCATAAGCTTCGAAAACTTGTCGCACAAGTTTGAATTTTTCGATCCAAAAAATAATGTCGTCGACATAAATCTGTACGAGCAAGATACTTCCTTCGTCCTTAATACGAAAGAGAGTCTGGTCTATTTTTCCATTCTTAAATCCATTAGCTAGCAAGAACTTGGACAAAATTCCATACCATGCTCTTGGTGCCTGCTTCAAGCCATATAAGGCTTTCCTTAGCCTATAAACTTGATTTCCCTGCTCGAAGCCTGGTGGTTGCTCAACATAAACTTCCTCCTTGAGCTCAACATTAAGAAATACGCTCTTCACATCCATTTGCATCACAGAGAACTCATGATATGCAGCATATGCTAGGGATAGACGAATAGCTTCAAGTCGGACTACTGGAGCAAATGTCTCCTCATAGTCTATTCCTTCGCATTGTCTGTAGCCCTTTGCAACTAGACGAGCTTTGTTGCGGATGACCATTCCTGACTCATCTTTCTTGTTCTTGAACACCCACTTGGTTCCAATAACACTCTGATACTCTGGTCTATCTACTAGATCCCACACATGATTGCGCGTGAACTCTGCTAGCTCCTCCTGCATAGCATTCACCCAATCTGGACATCGTAGAGCATCTTCAACCTTTGTAGGCTCCTCGTGCAAAATATAGCATGCTAGCATTGCATTGCCTTGTCTTGTCAGAACTGGATCATTGATATCACTAAGGACATCATCCAAAGGATGATTACGTAGCCACTTTGGCTTTGGATTGCTAGATTCTAGAACATCAGCATTGGCCTCGCCTGCTGGATTGTTGTCTACTACAACATTTTCTTCAGCAATCTCCGGGGGTTCAGCATTCTGGATCTCAGCATCCGGATTTTCAGCATCAAAAGTCTCAGCACCTGGCAACTCAGCATCTGGACCTTCAGCAACAGGGACTTCAGCAGCTTGATCCTTAGCATTCTCCAAATGCTCAGCAACGGCTTTGGCAGCATCATCGGTAGTGCCTACACCATCTTCTGCACCTCTTGCTGGATCTGGAATCTCTTCATCGTCTCCATTAAGCGATCCCAAGATATCCAGATTATCATTAAAATAAATGGGATTGGTGGCCTCAGCATGATCGTTAGCATCATTGGCCTGATCAGCAGTCTGGTCACCTGCTGAGTGCGTCTGGATTGGACTGTAATCACTCATAGACTTAGTCGGGTCAATACGCATATTTTCGAAAGAATTAAAGATCGATTGACCATGGACATCATTAGTCTCATGATTACTAATCACTTTCTCTCTTATAACTCTGCGTACTAAGATAGACTCATCAAAAATAACATTGCATGTTATTTCCACCACTCCGGTCGTCTTGTTTAATACTCTATAGCCTTTGTGAGAAGGGTGGCCTTATCCAAGGAACACACCTTCGTCAGACTTAGGCGAAAAAGTATTAAGCTTTGACTTCCCTTTGTTATGAATATAACATGTCAAACCAAAAGGACGGAGATGAGTAATAGAAGGCTTACGACCATTGTACACTTCATAAGGAGTCTTATTGAATCTGCCATTGATTGTGCTCCTATTATGTGTATAGCACGCCGTCATAACTGCTTCGCCCCAATACTTAGCAGACAGCTCGGAATTAGCTGTCATAGACCTCACTGCTTCCTTCAATGTTCGATTCCTTCTTTTTGCTAGACCGTTCTGCTGGGGGTCCTAACAGTGGATTTCTCATGCCCGATACCTGCTTCGGTGCAAAAATCCATCAAGATCCCGTTGCAAAACTCAGTTCCATTGTCCAATCTAATCCTTTTGACTGTAACTTTTTTGCTATTTTGCTCCTTGAGGATTAGCTCCGGTAAGATGAGCTTTACTTCATCTTTGGTCTTTAGCAATCAAGCCCACGTGTACCTGGAGTAGTCATCAACAACCACAAGTGTATAAACCTTTTTACTTACAGTGGGTGGAGTGACTGTGCCAAATAGATCCATGTGTAGAACCTCTAGGATCCTTTCTGAAGTGGCCTTCTCCGGGTTGGTTCTGAATGATGCTTTGGTCTGCTTCCCTTGCTGACAAGCTTTGCAGACACCTTCCTTGCGGAAAGTCTCAACAGGCAGACCTACAACAAGCTGATTCTTGGCTAAATGGTTAATGGTTTTAAAATTCTGATGATTTAACCTCTTGTGCCATAGCCAAGTTGTCTCTTCCTTGCTCAATGCTACGAAGCATGAATGTTGTTGACCGTTTTGCCAATAAACAATATATAGGCCACCCTTGTGGATGCCTCTAAGCTTTACTTCACCTGTAGCATTGTCAGCAATAGAACATCCAGTATTAACGAAAGAGACAGTGTACCCATTTTCGCATAACTGGCTAATGCTTAGCAGGTTGTGCTTGAGATTGGATACTATCACAACATTGATAATCCTCAATCCATTTCGCTCTATGCATCCTCTCCCAACCACTCTGCCTTTGCTATTGTCACCGAACATGACTGTGGGGCCATAAAATCTTTGGATGTCAGAGAACAACTCTTCATCCCCCGTCATGTGGGCTGAACAACCGCTATCAAGGATCCATTCGTTTGACATACTTGATGTCTTAGCACAGGGATCCTAGTCCTGCAAAACAATCGGCAAGTTGTTTTAGGTACCCGCTTAGCATCGGGTCCTGCGGGATTAGCATGGATCATGGTTCCTTTTGGAACCCACATCTTGGAGATCTTCAAGATTTTCTTCTTGATCTCACCCTTCACAACCTTCTCGACCTTAGGATAAGTATGCGTTGCATAATTAGATCTAGGTGTGGTTGTGTGATTAGCCTTCCTGTCCTTTGAAATGGAAATGATTTGGACTCAAGCCTCATATAGGTGTTCCTCCTATGTGGTGTGTAAGAGTGATATTGTGGTCTTACAGCATGATAGTGATCCTGCTTGCCATTTTGGAAGGGAGGATATGCTTTCCTAGCATTTGGAACAAAATGCTCAGCATTTCTTCTCGACATTGTTGGGAATGACTGCTTAGCAGTCTGCTTAGCTTTGGTGTGTTGCGTCCTCTGCTATGGTCTAGCAGATGCCTGCTTAGCATGCGGTCTCTGATTCCTCTGCTGAGGTTCAGCAGAACCGCTCTGCTTACGCCTTTCCCCCTGCTTAGTATTGGAGGATTCAACAGTCATCTTTCCCTTAGTATCCTCTTTAGCATATAACATTCCATCAGAGACGAATTGAATCTTTCTCTGCTTAGAGGTTTCTGCCTGACTAAATGCACCCTTCTTAGAGGATTTGCTAGAGGCTTCAATACTACTAAGGCCTAACCCAGATCTATCAGTATGAGATCTTTGTTGGCTCACAATGGCATTTAGTACTGCCTTGCTAGTAGTATAAGCGCAAATGCATTCCTTACTAGCCTTGTTTTTCAAAGCGTGATTCTCCTTTTCAAGATTTTGAAGATTTTCAGAGAGTTTGGAGAAATCATCCTTGAGTTTTGAGAGTTCATCGCTGTCAGACCTTAGTCTTTCGACTTCATTGGTCAAGGATGAGACTTTTAATTGTAGCGATGTATTCTCTCCTACTATAGCATCTTTCATTTCATACATCTTTGAAAACTCTGAAGATAGCTTAGTAAGGTAATCATCCTCTAAGTCTAAATGAGTAGACTCCTCTATTTGATGCGTGATAGCTGGAAAAAAAATGCTCATAGAAATTACCTCCTGAGCCTCGAGTGCTAGAGCCGATTCAACAGGTTGCTCAACATCCGCATCAGCATCTTCAACAATATTTGCCATTAGCACGAGCATGGCTTCCTCATCATCTTCTTCGGAGGAATAATAATATTCCTCATCATTATCTGGGATATCAGGTACCTCGATCCTTGTCAGCAATGCCCTGGTTACTGCTTTAACAGCACGTCTCTCAAATCTTTACTTCAGACGCTCTCTCTCCTCTTTGCTGACTTTTGGACACTCGTGCTTGAGATGATCTGGCGAATCACACTCGAAGCATGTCCTAGGCTTTCGCTCTGCTGAGCGGGTGGACGATGAAGAAAGCTTAGCTTCCTTGGCTTCTTTTTCGGCTTTAGCTTCCAGCATCAGCTTCTAAAGCTTCTTCATCTGCTCTTCCAGCTCGCTGATCTTTACATCAACAGGTTGAGAACCCGAGGTTGAGACAACCTCCTTTGCTGGCGACGCTGGAGCAGATCTTTCACCACAAAAAGGCTTCTTGAGCTTCCACTTACTGGGGTCTCTCTTAGCGAAGAATGCTAAGTCTTCAGAGTTAGCAGCGGGTGTCGATTGAGCTTGTGCCACAACTGCTTCATTCTTCTTTGACTGCTGGATTATAAACTCGTGAGTTTTAAGTTGAGCAAATACCTCAGATGTTGACATGTTGCTGAGGTCCTTCTCGCTCAAACTTGTCATCTTCACGAACCAGTCTTCTATTGGGAAGAGTTTAGAAATGATTTTGTTGTTCATCTCCCCATTGTCATATGTCTTTCCCAAGTTGTGAAGCTCTCCAACAATAGTGTTGAACCTTTCTTCCATTGCTTGAATAGATTCTCTTGCATGCATAGAGAAGGATTCATATTTATCAACAGCTACCTGGAGCTTGTTGTGCTTCATTTGATCGGTATCCTGGGAGGATTCACAGACATAATCCCACATCTGCTTGGCTGTGTCATAGTCCAAGGCTTTATCTGCCATCAACGGAGGTAATGAATCATGAATAAGCTTCTTTGCTAGATGCTCCAGCTAAGCTCGCTTCTTATCCTCTATTGTATACTCCTCGAATGGCTTTGGGATCATTTGAGGTGGTGGTGGTTGTCTTTCAGCAACCTGTCATATAAAAGCATTAGCTTTCATAATTTTAATTGGACCTTTCTCAAGAACATCCGCCATTTCAGGATGAATGCTTTGAAGCTGTATGATGGCCATCTTCTGCCATGATTTGAACTGCTCTTTTGTGTACTTGGGCAAGGTATGGTTCATCTTAACAAACTTCGAACCTGAGCTAGACAAACAAAAGAAACAAAATACCAGCGCAAGGAAGAACTAGATCTGGTCTTAAAGCGACTCAGAAGAAGTCGGTCTTTCAAACTCCAGCTCTGATACCACTTGTTGGTCCCGAGATCAGAGTCGTCGTGGTGAATAACAAACAACACACGAAATGCAGCGGAATATTAACGTTCACTTGCACTCTTAAGTTCTTCTTTATCAAAGTAGTCTTAGCTCTAGGTAGGTTTAGGGTTTCTTACAGTTATACACTAGCAACTTGGTTGCTAGGTTTCAAATCAAACACAAGAAACAGTAGACAATAAAACAGTAAACAAACACAATATTTATAGTGGTTTGATCAAATCGATCTACGTCCACTCCTTAGCCGAATCGCTAAGAATTTCACTTAAAAGATATACGAAATACAAGGATTCGCCAAACACTTGCTGTAGGCGGTGAGCTTTCGAGTCGGCCACAGCAAAACTATCCTCCGTTACTTCGTTCTTCTTAGTCCACAGCTACGGCCAAGTCAAGGGCGGCACCTTCGTAAAACTTGCCCTTCGCTATAATGGAGTTTTTATAGTTTTCTCCAAACTCTGTCTGATTGCGGCTAAAGCCCATCGGAGTCAAATCTTTCCAGAAATGGCTGCTGGATGCTTCCTGATTTGGAAGGTATCCCAATGATTGAAGATTCTTGAGCTGAGTCAAGGAATCTCTTCATGAAGTGTCAGATATTCAATGGGGACACTTCGGTGGTTGAAAGCTTTGAATATTTTTCGAATGTTGACTTTCAACTGACTGCTCTCTTTTCTTTTCGCTTTTGTCTTAGAAATCTCTTGCTCGAGAGTTAGTTCATCGTATTTAATGAGCAGTTCTACTTTCTTTCTCTGTTAGACTTCACTTTTATATCTGGAGATTCAAACTTTGAAGTTCCAGACCTGTTAGACACAACGGTCCTTTGTCCAAGAGAGGTTACTTGCTTTTTCCACCTTTCCGGCTTCGTACAGTACTTTCCTACCTTCTTCGGGAAAGCTTTCGTCCTTGGTTGTACTTTCTGTCAGAACGGGTGTCTTTCGCAAGTTTCTGCTGAGTATCTCCTTGCTAGACATTTTATTGGAAATGCTAGGAGTACTCTGCTAGGCCTTTTGATTGCTAGGCTCTTCTTAGCATTCTGTTCCTTCAATCTGCTGACTCCTTCAGCAAATGTATCTATACCACTTTAGTCTTCTGCTGATTGCTATTGCTTAGAAGTCTGCTTTGAATGAGAGGATGCTGACTCCTTCAGCATTCTGCTACCGCTTTGCTTCCGACTGCTGAGTAAAGCCTTCTAGCAGTCTCTTTCTTGACATACGATTGCTAATGCCTTAGCAATCTCCTTCTTCGCACTTGACTGTTAACTCCTTTAGCAATCTTCTTCATCTGCTAAGAATACTTTTAGCAATCTAATCTATTACAACTCAATACTTAGTCTATACAGGACATTTACAAGAGAGTTGATTGAGTGTACTA
This sequence comes from Plectranthus barbatus, assembly GCA_026898455.1. Taxonomy (NCBI): domain Eukaryota; kingdom Viridiplantae; phylum Streptophyta; class Magnoliopsida; order Lamiales; family Lamiaceae; genus Plectranthus; species Plectranthus barbatus. Next base: position 38,502 of record JAPKLW010000867.1, read on the forward strand.
GAATTCAGCAATTGATCGACCAATCTACTAAGGTTTGATCCAACAAAACCTTTTACAATATGATCCTAAGGGAGATTTAGGAATAAATTCCCAACATATATTGATTCAATTTTTATTAATAAGTGTTGTGAATATGTTTTCCCTTTTAGTATTATCATTTTAATTTGTATCCCTCTTATTTATTTTTCTTCATAATCTATTATATACGTGAATATAATTCTAAGCTTATTTAGTTTTCGCTCAAGAGGGAGAAAATTCATGAAAATGAGAGTATGAAGTGAATGAAAAATAAAGGAATGTGGAAGAGAGGGAGAACATCAAGTAATGAGATGGAAAATGAATGGAAATCTCAAAGAAAAAAAATAAATAAATAGAAAAAGAGGCAAAATTTTAATTAAATTATGTTATTTAGGGAAATCGTATAAATTAAACAAGAAATCAAACCAAAATTTAAACACGTGCATTTAATGTATAACTCAGGAGGAAATTAATTTAATTATATTGATTGATGATATATTTATGTAAAAACTAAACATTTAAATATAAGAAAATATATCTCTTTAATTAATAAAAAGAAAAAAAAATTGACCTAGCTTTTTTTGTATTAGTTATATTCAAAGATTCATTTCTATTAGGATTGTCTCACGTTGCTCAATCAGACATTATAGAAGACAAAGAGAAGTGATTCTAAACAAACAAATCTATAAAAAAATCTATAAAAAATGTGAAAATTTTTAACTCAAAATCAAGTTAATAGGTAGGGAGCATCAATCTTCACTTGATCCGACAACTCGACATGAACCTAACACGAAATAAATCGGTTGGATCAATCTATTTAAACTTTGGATCAAATCCGTGAACCCAATTAAATTTTGGGTTGGGTATGGGTCATTTCGGGTCAACTCACGTAACCCGAATGACCCGTGAAATTAATCAATTAAAATTTTAATATTATGTCAATATATTCTAATTTTTTATTTTGTTATTTATTTGAAAATAATTGAATAAAAAATGAACTAAAAAAATAAAAATCTAAAATCTTATCTAATCACCACCTCACTTCTCGATTGAGTACTGTTGATATTGATTTGGTTGTATTTGGATTATAAACTTTGTTTTATTGGTTTTGTGCTTTATAAAACTTATGTAAGTTTTATTATTTTGTTGAGTTTTGCGTGATGGACAACATTTTCTTTAGTTGAAAAAATTATAAAATTATTCAAGTATTCATACTATGAGTTGTATTTGTATTTGTGATTTCGTGTTAAGATTTCATTTTCGTATTAAACAGGTTATGTTCATTAAGGTTAATTTTTAACATAATTAAACAGGTCATTTTGTGTCATTTTCAGGTCGATCTGAAAATAAACAGGTCTGGTTCCAGTGAATTTTTCTGATGCGAAAAAATAAATGAATCGGGTTCGAGCTGCCATTTAACGTGTTAATATTAGGTCTCAACCCGAGGTGCCAAATCAAACTCAACCCAATTGTCACTCCTGTTACTAGGTTTATAAGATCTCACATGTATTCACGTGATATAAATATAAGATAAGAATCCGATAAGTATGCAACCCGCGGCTGAAAGAGGACATATGTAGCCCATCGGCTAATAATAGGTGTACCTGCATAGAGCATAACAAGGATAAACTAAAATGTACCACGTAAATCTCCACCTTTAACTTTTGAACTAACTTGAAAGACCACTTTTGAATTGTAGAGAGAAAGAAAAAGAATATTTGTGTTGTGTTTAGAAAAATGAAAATGAAGGAATATTTATAGTGAAGTTTTAGGAAATGAAAGGTCTCAAATTAATTATATAAATTAAATAATAATTTATGGGGTGCAAGTGAAATGTTTAGAATTAAATAATGAAATTAGTAATAATAATAATAATAATAATAATGTATACATGATTTAATGAAATGTCTCAATTAAATAATAATAAATATTTATTTAATTTGTAAAAGGAGTTGCAAAATGTTAAAAAGCTTCGGGTTGTTACATTTTCCACCACTTAAAATAATTTTGTCCTCAAAATTTACCTTTACTTGGCGATGTGGCCAGTGAGATGATGAGTTTTCTAAATAATTTTTAGCAGAGTCTACAAAAACGTAAATTCGCTATGATACCAAACTGTAACGCTCCAATTTCGTAAAAGTAAAAAAAAATAGACAATAACTGCATAAAATTGACACGTCACTTTTATTAGAATAGACATGATAAAATAAATTATTTTCTTTTTAGAATAACATAAAGGGAAATAAGCATTTATTTAAAACTCTTGCCCAACATGTGCCTACAACCCATCGTCCGAGATTTTAACCTGAAACTAGTTATAATTTTTGGGGTGAGCGTTATTGACTCAGTGAATAACATTTATCCAAACTATACAAGTATATCAAGTATGCGTAGGTAGCCCGCGGCTAAAAGATAGGACATATGTAGCCCGTCGGCTTAATTGTAACACATGTAGCCCATCAGCTAATAATAAGTGTATCTGCATAAGAGCATAACAAGAATAAACAGTAATGTATTACATATAAATCCCCACCTTGACTTGAACTTAACTTGATAGATGACATTTGACACATCGTGACAAAAATAGAAAATAATTTGAATTAGAAGGAAAAAAAAGATTTGGTTTGGTGTATTCAAAATGAGATGAGAGGCCCCCTTTTATAGTAGAGTTTTTTTTTGGAAATGAAGAGTCTCAAATTAAATTTACAAAATTAATAGGATATTATAATTTGAGGTGAAAGATCTAGAATTTAATATATAAATTAAACAATAATTTATGATGTGTAAGTGAAAGATTTAAAATTAAATAATGAAATTAGTAATAATAATAATAATAATATATACATGATTTAATGAAATGTCATAATTAAAATAATAATAAATGTTAATTTAATTTGTAAAAGAAGTTGCAAAATGTAAAAAAAATTTGGGTTGTTACAAAGAATAACAAGAATCAATCAGTCAATGTTTTAGTACAAATAACATAATAAAAATAATTAATGTGATAAAAAATAATTAAATTAAATTACATTAATACAAATGACAAAACTCAAATTAAATATTTTTAAAGCAATTGTAGAAAATAAAATAAATCTTTTTTATTAATTTGACAAGGGACATATGTATCCTATTCGACCAATCCGACTAGTAAATTATCTTCAATTCATATTAAATCCGAATCCGATATAAATTTTTGGTGTGCTTAAAATGTTGACCCAATAAGTATATGAATTAGAAATATACCTCGATCTAAACTCATAATTTTGTGTAAATTCATATCGTATAATAAATTAACACCTTTATTTTAAATCCTTAGTTCAATTATATTGAATTCTAATTTGTGCAATATGAAACTCAAGAAATGTAGTGTGTTACATGCATATGTGCGGTAAAACTTATTAAGAATATAATTTATTTTAATATTCATAATAAACATATATAATCTACGCATCGCACACAGAAAACTAATTTAATAAAATAGAAGAGAAAAATCGAATGTGAAATCATTTTATAAATAATTAGAGGAAAATATATTTTAACTGTATATTAAACAAATTTAAAATTCAAATAATCTAACTCACATACCCACTTTTATCTAATGGGTAAGAATCATTTTATCTCTTATTTTCTTATTTATTCTAATATATATAATATTAATGGAGCAAAGTTAAATATAATTTCAAATAATCTTTATCTTTATATTAAAACAAAATCGTACTCTATAAATGAAAATATTAGTTACATTAATTAATAATTAATGAAACTAATTAACCGTAAATTGAAAACATTCTATAATTATACATATAAGATATGAACATATAATTACAACTCAAATAAAATGTATGTTGATTTGGATAATAATATATATTAAATGTATAAATCTTATGAAACTAAATAATCAAATCAATCATAAACTAAGACTATCAATTAGAAAATAAATATTGTTGGGGCCAGGCCAACGGCCCAGACAACCGTTGACCCAAAAGTCGTGAGCCCGCTCGGAGCGAACCCAAATGGTCTAAGGTAGAAAATCGATGTTGACCCCTAGAGCTCCTTGACACCGACCACTTTACGGCGTCGGTGGCAAGGAGGACATGGAACCCAAAGGAAGTCTGGCGGCGCGCGACAGTTAGAAACCCTAACCGACCCTGAGAAACCCGGAGCCGTCCCAAATCACAGCGAGCACAAGCTCGCCGATAGCTAGGGTTAGGTTGACACTCTCTCCCCTCTCATGTCTATAAATAGGGGTTGAGAATTTATTTTTCGGTATCTTTTTTCTATTGTAAAACTACGTTGTAACGTTGTCAAATTTCCACCAAAATTCTTGAACTCAATATAAATTTCGGCTACTTTCTTTATTCCCACGCAATATTATTCCATTATTTCATCATTGTTGATTATTTTTCTTGCTGTTATCTGTTGTTTTCTAATAATTCTGAAGGCTCCGTTTACTCATAAATCGAACCTCAACATTTGGCGCCCATCATGGAGTCCTTGGAATTCGTTTTGTAATTTAAAGGAAAGTAATAACGAGAGAATCGGAGATCCATCTGTGGGGCCGGATGGCACGATCGAGCTCATCCCCCTTGACGAATTAGTTTGGCGATGTAACGCCCCCAACTAACCTTCCCAACTTTGGGGCGCGCTACAGTCGTGGTGGATAATTTTCAAACATTTTCACAATTTAAAACAGCGGAAGACTTGTAAACAATTTATAAGATAATATAGAAACACTAGCCATTCATTTCAAAAAGTGTATCAACAAACCAAAAACAACAAAAGAAAAGGGTTTTAACATTCTTTCCAAACTTCTCAAAAGAAACAGGGGAAGGGAATAGTATCAGAGAGCGGTGCAGCAGCGTGTGTAGCGTAGTGGAGATATGTATATGAAGATGCATATCTCAGGATCTGTTTTAAAATGTGTACAAACGTCCTGCTTTGTCTTTTACACTCCGCTCCTCCATCCTCGCTGCTTAACCTGCGTATTTTAGAAAACAATACGAGGAGCTGAGTACTATTGTACCCTGTGAAAACATGCCCGAAAATATACACTTTAAATATGAATGCTATGCAACTCATATCGGTAAATACGGGATTTTATTGAAAGAAACCGTGTTACCTAAAATATTTTCATTTGCGCGTTATCTAACATGTTATTATATCTGTTTATCGTTGTGTAACTGGAAGATGGCCCACTTCCAAGTTACGATGAACAGCTGGAAATGGACGAGCCACTCAACCCACTGTCATCAATTAGTTCACTAGTCTCAGTATATTACATTGAGACACGATCAATTTACAAACACCAACTCATACCTAAATCAATCAATTATAATAAAGCTACCTACTTTATATCACAACCTGTAAAGCACCCTGCCTTACGATTAATGAGTCTTAGCACATTACAATCTTGGTTCTGTACTCATTAATTAAACTCCCTAACGATAGCAATTAACAGAGGAACATATATAATAGCACAAAACATTTTCAGCATAGCAATCAATTTAAAACAAAATATTTTCACACTCATTTTTAAAACGGAGCACGAAGCTCGAAAAGCATTTATTATACTGAAAATAGTTCTCACATGTTATTGCTTACAGATTTAGATGCACAAAATAGCATTCGCTAATTAGGATGGATCGTCTAAGCATAAACAATCAGTCCTAGCTGACGTTACTAGACATTGATCAGGACCTATGACAAACAAACTAAATTGACATTCCCCAACTGCCCGACATGCATTCTCTCCCCTCGAGACATGCCAGCGACTTCAACAAACTCCATTATATAAATTAATCAATCCACGCTTAACGAAACAACTCCATTAAAGAACGTTTATATTTTAAATGTCTAAACCCATATTCAACAATGCGTTAATCGATTCAAAATAATTTAACGCTCAATTACATATCTAATGTAATTCACAATATTTCCGTGAACCGAATCACCAAAACCAAACGGAACCGGATCGATTTATGGATATTGCACATAATCAAAATTCACAAAACCCTAGCATGCTCCTATGAATTTAATACAAAGATTTGTGGATTGAGGAATTACCGTTATTCCGTCGAGTCTGATCCGATCTTTTGCGTTTGAATTCCAAATTCCAATTCAACCACGCAATTCGATTTTATCTGCGGAATCAGAAATTAGAACCCTAATTTCTTAAATAAAATCAAAAATAAAGAAAAGAAAGAAATACGATTTATGTTCTTCGGATCAGATCTTCAGGACTGTGTCCCGGTGCTGGTCAGATCTACTACTGGTGAGGACTCCGTAGATCTGTGACTTGAGCAGGACCAGAATCGAAATTCTCCTCCCTCTCTCTTTCAGGATCGGCGCCCCTCTCTCTCTCTCCTTAGGGTTTCAACTGATTTGAATCTTATGAAAAAATGGCTTGGGTTTCAGAGAGTGAGAGGTCTATTTATAGACCTAGGGTTATAAAACCCTAGTGGGCTCCTGACCTCAATTCAGCACACTTATTGGGCCAGACCTGGGACCTAATGCAAATAATAAAGTGGGCCTATAAATTAATTAATTTCCATGTCCACAACCCAGGACACAATTAATTTATTAATATTAATTCTTTTTCACCACATAATTAATACTGACCTACCCCTTTATTACCACGTTATGAGAATGGGTTGCATTAATTGAGAATGGGTTGCCACTGCACCAGAGTTAACACAATAAATTGTGATGCACCTCGGCAAACTCGGGATCAAGCCCAACTCTAAAAGTGTTGGGTTTTTCGTGAACCGAATCACCAAAACCAAACTGAACCGGATCGATTTATGGATATTGCTCATAATTCAAATTCTCAAAACCCTAGCACGCTCCGATGAATTTAATACAAAGATTTGTGGATTTAGGGTTTACCGTAACTCCGTCGAGTCTGAACCGATCTTTCGCGTTTGAATACCAAATTCCAATTCAACCACGCGATTCGAATTTATCTGCGGAAGTAGAAATTAGAAACCTAATTTCCAAGAATAAATTCGAAAACAAAGAGAGAATAAAAAGAAAAAATTTGTTCTCCAGATCAGATCTTCAGGGCTGTGTCCCAATGCTGATCAGATCTACTACTGGTGAGGACTCCGTAGAACTGTATTCTGAGCAGGACCAGAATCGAAATTCCCCTCCTTTCACTCCCAAAAACGCCGCCCCTCTCTCTCTCTAGGTTTCGTGTGTTTCAACTGTCATACAACTTATGAGAGAGAGCTGTCTATATATAGACCTAGGGTTGGAAACCCTAATGGGCTATATTGGGCTCAATTCAGCATATTTAATTGGGCCAGACCTGGGACCTAATGCAAATAATAAAGTGGGCCTATAAATTAATTAATTCTCATGTCCACAACCCAGGACACAATTAATTAATTAATATTAATTCTTTTTTACCACAGAATTAATACTAACCTACCCCTTTATTACCACGTTATGAGAACGGGTTGCATTAATTGTGAATCCCCATATTTAAGGTTACCGGACATCCATTAATTAATCGGAGCCTCTGACAAGATCTAACTACAATTAATTAATATCTTATAATTCCTGAGTAGTACCACTTAAACCTTATCACTCGTGCCTGAACTTAATCAGCCTGCAGGACTTTGGCACAATGAATGTTATTGAGCTCCTCAGGGAATGTCCCCATCCTATTACTCGGATATGGTTACCTAAGTCCAGTCTCAGGCGGTACTACACGAACTGCTGTTACCCAAGATGCGGATATACGAGCACGTTACTTAGGCTCTCCACCATGGCAAGTCAAAGCAACAGTCAACCCGTGCAAACCCCTGAACCTTCGTTAGGGTTTGGACTCAATAAATATAACGAGATCTTGTATTCGCTGATGTCAGACAGACGAATACATCTCACTGCGCTCCATAAATACGCCACCTCTGCATACCAGCATGTCAAGTAACCAAGACAGACTACGTATTCCGACAATGCCGCAGCCATCCTGTCAGACGTATCCTCATACGCTGTCTCGGCTGTGATCAGGTTTATGTCTCACTAGGTCAAGTGATCATACTGTCTTCTGCGATCTACAACATGCCGTATGATCGTCCCTATCGGTGAGACAAGAGGATACCATCGTTCATACATGTAAGATTGTTAACAGATAGGATAAATAAACCGTTGTATACTCATTGTAATAAATGCTTTCAGTATACAAAACCCATCAATCTCCCACTTATACTCAAAGCATAACTAAGCTATTACAGAGTATACAGTCCGTCTATCTAGTCTGCTGTCACTTTAACCACTATCAGTGGTCGGCATCCACCTCAGACCCAGCTCACGAATATGTCTTTCGTAAACTTTCTGCGGCAAGCTCTTTGTAAACGGATCAGCAAGATTGTCAGCAGTGTTAATCTTCTTAATCAGCACATCGCCCCTCGATACGATTTCTCGTATGATATGGTACTTTCTCTCTATGTGTTTGCTTGCCCTGTGAGACCGCGGTTCCTTTGAGTTTGCCACTGCACCACAGTTATCACAATAAATTGTGATGCTCCTCGGCAAACTCGGGATCACGCCCAACTCTAAAAGGTAGTTTCGGAGCCACACCCCCTCTTTCGAGGCGTCGGAGGCGGTGACATATTCCGCCTCCATGGTGGAGTCAGCAATGCATTTCTGCTTTGAGCTCCTCCAAGATACAGCTCCACCTCCCAGGGTAAACACATATCCTGAGGTCGATTTCTTCTCATCCTGGTCCCCTTGGAAATCCAAGTCTGTATAACCCACAGGGCACAAATCCTCACTTTGATAAACTAGGCAGAAATTCCTAGTTCTTTTCAAATACTTGAGGATGTGCTTTACAGCAGTCCAGTGCGCCTGTCCAGGGTTTGACTGATATCTTGCTACCATGCCAACGGCATAACAGATATATGGCCTAATACACAGCATCGCATACATGAGACTACCCACAGCTAAAGCATATGGTACAAGACTCATCTCGAGGTCCATATGCACAGCTATGGCAAGGAGTATCCGGATGGATTTGAGCATGGCTACGGGTGAAAAGGTTTCGTCATAGTCAATGCCCTCTTTCTGACTATAACCCTTTGCCACCAGCCTGGCTTTAAAAGCCGTGATCTTTCCATCCGCCCCTTTCTTTCTTTTGTATACCCATTTGCACCCTATGGCCCTAAAGCCATCCGGCAAATCAGTCTTCTGGTATACACCCATAGCAGTTATGGATTCAATTTCAGAATCCATAGCGACACGCCATTTGGCAACATCCTTGTCCTGCACTGCCTCCTCGTAAGTCAGTGGGTCAGAGTCCTCATGTCCGTCTTCCAGGCTCAAGTCCGAAGACTCACCCACGAACATGTACCTTTCCGGCTGGAAAATAACTCTCCCACTACGATGAGGCATCGGTGTCGTGTCAGTAGTAGGTGCAGTGACTTGTGGTCCTGCACCTTGCACTGAAGAACGTGTCTGTGATGTTGTACCTCTCACAGGTGCACCCATATCTACACGTTCCCCTTCCCTTGGAATTGCATTCTCGTTCTCAATTTCTTGAAGAACGATATCACTCCTTGACCTGTGATTACTTACATACTCGTCCTCCAAGAATCTAGCGTTGGTGCTAACAACGACTCATTGACTCTCAGGACAGTAAAAGTAACCACCTTTTGTTTGCCTGGGATACCCTATGAACAACATTACTTTTGACCTGCTTTCTAACTTATCAGGTTCCTTCAACAGTACGTGTGCCGGACAGCCCCATACTCTAAACTTGCACAAACTAGGTTTGCGACCAAGGAAGAGCTCAGAAGGCGTCTTAGGAACTGATTTAGAAGGCACCACATTAAGCACGTAAGTTGTTGTTTCCAATGCGTAGCCCCAAAACGAAATTGGTAAGTTTGCATAACTCATCATTGATCTTACCATCTCTAGAAGAGTCATTTTTCTTCTTTCAGCTACACCGTTTTGCTGGGGAGTACCCGGTGCAGTCCACTGGGATGTAATCCCATTTTCTGACAAATATTGCAGGAACTCGTTACCGAGGTATTCGCCACCGTGGTTAGATCGCAGCGACTTGATAGTTTTCCCGACCTTCTTTTCTACCTCAGCCTTGAACTCTTTGAATTTCTCAAAGCATTCAGACTTGTAGCGAAGCAGGTAAACGTATTTGTACCTTGAGTAATCGTCAATGAAAGTGACGAAGTACTCATACCCTCCACGAGCCTGCATGGACATCGGTCCACATAAGTCAGAATGGATCAATTCCAACACTTCCTCTGCTCGAGACTGACTAGCGTTGAAAGGCCTAGTTGACATCTTGCCCTCGATGCAAGATTCGCAGACTTGATAAGGTACAGCCCGGACTAGGTCCAATGTACCGTCATCTGCAAGTCTCTGAATCCGCTTCAAGCTGATGTGACCCAGTATCAAGTGCCAGAGATATGTAAGATCCTCATCAGAAGAAGTAAGTTTTCTCTTCCTAGTATTATCAATTACGGATGAATTACATGCAATATAAAGGACATATTTGATCGAAGTAACATAAAGAGTATAAATCAACATTACATAATGAATGACATTGTTATCGTCAATGATTGAAATCCTAAATAACAAACATCCATAGAAGTTGATAAAATTTGTCCTGCCGATAAACCACGGCCCACAAATAAACTCTCAAATGTACTTAATTCATCAAAACATAAGGAAAAGAAAACTCCATGAAGCTCCGTCATAAAACATTGCCTTCATCCAATTTGGTATCTCTTTGCCATCACTCACCAGCCTTGTCGGCACGGTCCTCTGCAAAGTACAACAACATGATCAACAAATCAGCGCTTACAGCTCTTGGAAGAGCAACGCCGCACTCTAATCATGCTTCAGTTATACATGCAAATGGCATACCTTGTCTAGCCTTGTGGGCCTGACAATCTTTCCTCCAATGTCCTTTCTTACCACACTTGAAAACATTTGTCCCTCGAAGTTTTCCCCATAGGCTTATTAACAGATCCCACATCCTTCGCAGTTGCCTTTCCAGCCTTCTTCTTAATCGCTCTTTTTGGCTTCATACCTTTCGATACAGCAGAGTGATTACCAGAAGCAGCTAAGGCAGCCTTCTAAGGATTCATAACCGATTCCGCTGCCATCAAGTCATTGAGTAACTCGTTAAGAGTATACTCCTTCTTGTTCATGACAACAATCAGTCTGAAACACTCAAAGGATTTGGGTAGAGCGTTCAGTATGATATCGACCTTAGCCTCAACCTCGATACCTCCACTGTGCACAGTTAGCTCATCCATGAGGTGAGTCATGAAAACTACGTGCTCTCTCACTCCTTGTAATAGTCTACTTCCTCTTGCGAGGATTCAGTAGTGGGAACTTATAGGACAAAGTACTTGTAGAACGAACACGTGTTCTTCCGCAATCAGGATGTATTCAAGGTTGCATTTCCATTCCAGGAAGTTTGGACCAGTTAGAGAATTTTGTGCGAGAATATTGATGACACTAGACATAGACATATCCGAAACAATAAAGAATCTTAAATAAGAACATACATGTTGAACTTCGAAAACAGATGCATTGAAAAACTTTTAATAAATCAAATACAAATGTTTTCCACTAATTGCCCAAGAGTTCCCACCGCAAGCTACACTCGTAGACGTTTACGATGTCACCCTCAACCAGAACTGCGGGTTTTAAGACCCAATCCATTTAATTTCACTACCATGTCAGGATGCTTTTGACACTAGAAATTAATAATTAGTGAAAACCTTAGACCAAGCCATCTCTCAAGAACAGAGATGCAATTCTTGCATTATATTCTAAGATGCTTCTAAGCAATTAACCACAAATTTAACTCCGGCCAAAAGAGACAGTTTAGCATGGCACGTAACCATACCGTGCAGGCCTTAAAGCTTCTGTTATCTATAATTTAAATTAATCCCAGAATACTTGTGAAAGAGATCTACGCAAGCTACACTCGTAGACGTTTACGCAAAGCCCTCCCACTATTCACATGATTTAAATTGTTTGTCTAGAAATCCCAACAACCGTACCCATGCACCT
>JAPKLW010000867.1:64857-149904 GCA_026898455.1 Plectranthus barbatus
TTCATGACCGATTCAGCTGCCATCAAGTCATTGAGTAACTCGTTAAGAGTATACTCTTTCTTGTTCATGACAACATTCAGTCTAAAACTCTCAAAGGACTTGGGTAGAGAGTTCAGTATGATATCGACCTTAGCCTCAGCGTCGATACCTCCACTATGCACTGTCAGTTCATCCATGAGGTGAGTCATGGTAACTACGTGCTCTCTCACTGAGGTGCCATCAGTCATTTTCTTACTCACGATTTCTTTCATGAGATTGAACCTGACAGCTCTATCAGTTTCCCCATAGGTCGCCGTCAGACTTAACATGATGTCATAGGCATCCCTATGGTGCTGATGCTGCTGCTGCAAGACTTTCGACATAGTGGTCATCATGTAGCACTTGACTACGTTGTTCGACTTATCCCACTTGTTATAAAAGTCTATATCCAGTTGACTGGATTAAGCAGTTGGCACTTCGGGACGAAGTACTTGCAGAACGAACATATGTTCTTCTGCAATCAGGAGGTATTAAAGATTGCATTTCCATTCCAGGAAGTTCAGACCAGTTAGAGTGTTTTGTGCGAGAATGTTGATCGCATTAGACATAGACATATCTGAGACAATAAAGAATCTTAAATAAGAACATACATGTTGAACTTCGAAAACAAATGCATTGAAAACCTTTTAATAAATCAAATACAAATGTTTTCCACTAATTGCCCAAGAGTTCCCACCGCAAGCTACACTCGTAGACGTTTACGATGTCACCCTCAACCAGAACTGTGGGTTTTAAGCCCCAATCCATTTAATTTCACTACCATGTCAGGATGCTTTTGACACTAGAAATTAATAATTAGTGAAAACCATAGACCAAGCCATCTCTCAAGAACAGGGATGCAATTCTTGCATTATATTCTAAGATGCTTCTAAGCAATTAACCACAAATTTAACTACGGCCAAAAGAGACAGTTTAGCATGGCAAATAACCATACCGCACAGCCCTTAAAGCTTTTGTTATCTATAATTTAAATCAATCCTAGAATACTTGTGAAAGAGGTCTACGCAAGCTACACTCGTAGACGTTTACGCAAAGCCCTCCCACTATTCACATGATTTAAATTGTTTGTCTAGAAATCCCAACAACCGTACCCATGCACCTCCGGGAACTAGCAAGCTACACTCGTAGACATTTACTAGAACGAGAGATACATTTACAGTCTAGGACCGCTTTGTGGAGGTCTATTGATTTTAATTAAAAAATCTGCTTAGTATTTTTCTTTTAAAAGGTTTCTTTATGCGCACACATAATTTCCTTGTTATTATATTTTCCAAATTTTTGCATGTATTTAAACAAGCCAAAAATTCCCAAAATATAATCCAACAAAAGAAATTAATCACATAAGCATGCTTGGAAAGCTGTAAATAATAAAAGCGATAAATCATGCTTTTCCTATTATCTACACATGCTTAAATTGCGCACATAAATAAATCACATATCATACGAGGACAATTAAGGCAAACAAAAATTCCTCGTGGCCCCAAAAATAGAAAATAATAGCTATCTATTACAAATTTGAATTTCGAATTAATTTGGATAGATCCAAATCTTTTCAAATCTTCCAAATCTTCAAGAGCCTTCAAATCTGGATACACCAAATCTTTTGGATTTTTAGGCCTTTGTGATCTGATGATTTGCCCTAACCCTAATGCAAACCCTAGGGTTTACACAGGATTGCACAAACCACAAAAAAAACACAAGCCACCGCGACGGGACAGCAGCAGCCGACGACAGCCAAAGCCGCCGCCGACAGTCGCCAGGCCGCCGCCGCGCCCAGCGCCGCTGCGCGCGCTCGTGCGTGCGCGCGCACCGCGCACCCGCGGTTCCATTCGCGCACAACCCGCGTGCGCCTTGCTCCGCGCGCCCGCCGCCGTGTCCAGCCCTGCCGCCGGCCACCCGCGACGCACGCCCTCGCGTGCCGTCGCCCGCGCCGCCGCGGCTTGCTACCGCCATCTGCCGTGCACGCACGCGTGGCCTCCTGCCGCCGCCGTGCACCGCCATTCGTCGGTTCCTTCTTTGTTCTTCGTCCTCGACCCGTCCAAATTAAATTTGAAAAATTACAGAAAAACTATTCTAATTACAATTTTTCAAATCTACACTAATCACGGATTTCCTTGTGATTTTACAAAAACAATTCAGCCCTACACGGATAAACCACCGTGGGCTGAATTAACGGGTTGCCACGAGGAACAAAAACCAAACATCCACAAAATAATAAATTCATACATGCATATCGAATTTAATTATGAACAACAGAGCCATAAATCAGAAACCTGGCTCTGATACCAATTGTAGGGTTTTTCCGTGAGCCGAATCACCAAAACCAAACTGAACCGGATCAATTTATGGATATTGCACATAATCAAAATTCACAAAACCCTAGCATGCTCCTATGAATTTAATACAAAGATTTGTGGATTGATGAATTACCATTATTCCGTCGAGTCTGATCCGATCTTTTGCGTTTGAATTCCAAATTCCAATTCAACCACGCAATTCCATTTTATCTGCGGAATCAGAAATTAGAACCCTAATTTCTTAAATAAAATTGAAAATAAAGAAAAGAAAGAAATAGGATTTCTGTTCTCCAGATCAGATCTTCAGGGCTGTGTCCCGGTGCTGGTCAGATCTACTACTGGTGAGGACTCCGTAGATCTGTGACTTGAGCAAGACCAGAATCGAAATTCTCCTCCCTCTCTCTTTCAGGATCGGCGCCCCTCTCTCTCTCTCCTTAGTATTTCAACTGATTTGAATCTTATGAAAAAATGGCTTGGGTTTCAGAGAGTGAGAGGTCTATTTATGGACCTAGGGTTATAAAACCCTAGTGGGCTCCTGGGCTCAATTCAGCACACTTATTGGGCCAGACCTAGGACCTAATGCAAATAATAAAGTGGGCCTATAAATTAATTAATTCCCATGTCCACAACCCAGGACACAATTAATTAATTAATATTAATTCTTTTTCACCACAAAATTAATACTGAGCTACCCCTTTATTACCACGTTATGAGAACGGATTGCATTAATTGAGAATCCCCATATTTAAGGTTACCGGACATCCATTAATTAATTGGAGCTTCTGACAAGCTCTAACTACAATTAATTAATATCTTATAATTCCTGAGTAGTACCACTCAAACCTTATCACTCGTGCCTGAACTTAATCAGCCTACAGGACTTTGGCACGATGAATGTTATTGAGCTCCTCAGGGAATATCCCCATCCTATTACTCGGATATGGTTACCTAAGTTCTGTCTCAGGCGGTACTACACGAACTGTTGTTACCCAAGATGCGGATATACGAGCACGTTACTTAGGCTCTCCACCATGGCAAGTCAAAGCAACAATCAACCCATGCAAACCCCTGAACCTTCGTTAGGGTTTGGATTCAATCAATATAACGAGATCTTGTATTCGCTAATGTCAGACACACGAATACATCTCACTGCGGTCCATCAATACGCCACCTCTGCGTACCAGCATGTCAAGTAACCAAGACATACTACTTATCCCGACAATGCCGCAGCCATCCGGACAAACGTATCCTCATACGCTGTCTCTGTTGTGATCAGGTTTATGTCTCACTAGGTCAAGTGATCATACTGTCTTCTGCGATCTACAACACGTCGTATGATCATCCCTATCGGTGAGACAAGAGGATACCATCGTTCATACATGTAAGATTGTTAACGGATAGGAGAAATAAACCGTTGTATACTCATTGTAATAAATGCTTTCAGTATACAAAACCCATCACATGAAACAACCGCGCTTCTCGCCTCCGGCAGGCCGACTCCGGCCGATTCAACTCCCAAGACCTATCACCATGAGTTTATGTACATGCTAGGACTTCAATGACACGAAAAACATGCTTGAGAAAGCTTGAGAAAAGTTACCGGTGAAAATGGTAATTTAACTCCGGCAACAGCGTTCCGGTGGCGGGGGTGGTGGTTTCTTTATACCAAAATGCTCCCAACGTGTCGTCTTCAAGCTCAAATATCTCTTTCGATACTTGAAAAAATTGAGCATTCTCAAGCTCTGTGTAAACCTTGCAACGAGAGCTACGAGATGGTGGTGGCGGCTCAGTCGACGGTGATCTGCGGTGGCCGGAGATGGTGGTTAAATGGAGCAGTGATGGAGGTGGTGTTCGCGCAGTGTGTTGGTGTGTGCAGAAAATGGAAAAGGAAATGAAGTCAATTTCATACAAAAATTATTTTGTTGTTTCATGCCAATAATTCCACCGCCTCTCCCAAATGCACCGCCCTCCATTACCAATGAAAATTGTCCATTCTAAGTGCTACGTGTGAATTTCTTCGTTGTGAAGAAATTTTCCCACCACCTCATTTCGTGTATAATTTCCTCCGATAACTCATCCCTTCGAGTTTACAATTTGAATTGCATTCTCTCGATTAAACTTGCAATTATACGGAAAATGCTCCGATTAATAAAACCGTCTCGTTCATATTATTTTTTGAATTTTTGGAGATATAAATATCGTCCAATTTCTCAAAATTCAATAACTAATTAAACACCACACGGGTCTCAGAAATTATATCGATCATTTCGTTTTCTTGCATATTTTAATTCCAAGCAATCCTTAGTTCGGTTTAAGAAATGAACATCCCGAGTGCAAGTTATGAATTTAAATGCGATATTATTATTCTCAAATAATAATTTGATGCACTTGTTTTTATTTTGGAAATTGTGACTACACGGTCACTTACGTTTTCTCGAAACGAACTCATTGTATATTATTCTCGATGGGTGTTTATTCTCGTCTCACAAGAAAATAAATAATAATCTGCAAAATAAATATTCATTTATTTAATTTAATTAAGCATTAAATAGCCTAATTAAATCCGGAATATTACAGGCGAACCCAGCAGGCCACCAGTATGCAGCCTGTGTCGTCGGGAGTGATCAATGTGGAGCTGGCCCATTTTGCCAAAGAAATGGAGAAAAACCAACGCTAGATGAAGGAAATGAACACCAGGGTCATGGAACTCCACGCCACAAACCACGAATTGCGAAAGGAGAACCATCATCTGTGCAAAGAGGTGGACACTATCAAGAGTTGCCCGATCATCGAGGAACCCGGTTCAACTGGCGCAAAGCAAACTGACCCGTGGAGGAATCTTGTGAGCGAGCTCAAAAGCGTGGTCGACATCGACCCTCCTCAAGGGGCGGATGCTGAACATACCACCTCGGGCGGAACAAGAACAAGGCCGACCATACAGCTCCTTAGCGATCAAGAAAGGAGACCCGACCCGAGAAGTAAGTTTGAAAAGCGTCCAGAGGCTCGCATGTCTATGTTCGAATCACTATTGACCAAGATCCCGGGTGCTCTATTCCCAGATCCGATGATCCCACATCACAACTACACTGACTCACCATTCACGCCGGACATCACTAACACAGATATCCCAGCGAAGTTCGCTCCCTCATTGTTCACGTTGTACGATGGTACAACAGATCCCAAAGATCATGTTGCCCTCTACAAGCAAAAGATGTTGACCACCTCCGTGCCTGTGGATCTTTGCGTAGCTTGCATGTGTACAAGCTTCGGGTAAAGCCTTACCAGCCCGGCGCTCTAATGGTTTGTCAATCTACAAAAGAACTCCATCTCAACCTTCTCGGAGCTACACTACGCCTTTAGGAAGCAATACTCCAACTGTAGGCGTGTGGCTAAGCACCCTGGCACTCTCAACAGCATGCGCATCAGAAAAAGAGAGTCGTTGAGGTCATATGTTGGTAGGTTCAATAGCAAGCTCGTGTTAATCCCCCACTGTCCTCCCCAAACCGGGGTCTATGCGTTCAAAAATGGCTTCGATGTTACGTCCAAGCTCTATTGCGACCTGACCAGCCACTCATGCTACGACATGGACTCGGTGCTCGCCCAGGCATGGGCCAAAATCAATTAGAAAGTGGACGAACCGAACCGCATTGCTCGCATGAACGAACAAAAGGTGGTTGAACTCGCTGAGGTGCAAAAGTGAGGCAGATTGAGGCCCAAGTCCTCGAGTTCGAGGTATGTAGATCGTAGGGACTATCGGAACAACCGACGATGTAGAAGGGATCATCTCTACAGTCAAACACTAAGGGTCGGTGAAGTAGCTTCCATTCTGTACAATCTGAGCATCGACCAGAACTACTTGGTCAACAATGTCCTCAAAAACCTAGGTAATGCGGTAAACGGGCACAAGACAAAGGAATGCCAGACACTACGCCTGGTAGTCCTAAAACTACTAAAGAACAGATTCCTAACAAAATATTTAACAAACATAGGAAAGAACACTTGGACAAGAGGAAGACAGACGAATCAGCCTAAAAGTGCGAGCCTCAGAATAAATCACCTCAGCCAGAGCGGACAGTTCATATCATCATAGGCGGATCAGAAGTGGGAGGGAAGTCGCGGTCAGCGGCAAAAAGAGCCCGGCAAGCCCTAAACCATGAGACTCATAATACAAACTTCAAACAGGAACACAAAGCTATCGAATTTACATGTGATAACGCATCTGACCTCGTCCATCCTCATTGTGATGCACTTGTCATTTCTTTATTGATATCCAACTGCCAAGTGAACAGGTTGCTCGTCAATAATGGCAGCTCGACAAACATATTGTTCCTACAAACTTTAAAAGAGATGCAAATCTCGACCAACAAAATAGAGCCAGTCACCATGACATTGTACGACTTTAACGGTGACCAACAACAAATAGTAGGCGAGATTACCCTACCCATATACTGCGGAGGAATAAACCTGGATATGAAATTCCAAGTAGTCGATACGGTCTCGGCTCACTATGCGATCCTAGGGCAACCCTAGATCCACGAACTTAAAGCAATCCCCTCCTCCTATCACCGAGTCCTAAAAATCCCAACGCCCTGGGTAATCCAAACGATCCAGGGGAACAAAAAGCCTCAAAGGACTGCTAATACGTGAGTTTTAAGGCAGTATGCACTCAGCAGCATGTAGAGCAAACAATTTCTATTGCTTGACCAGAATCGAAAGAGCTAGAGGAAATCATCATTGATGAGTCGGACCCGGCATGAACAACATTTATTGGTTCAAAGCTCTCACCAAACGTCCGGAACTCCCTGATAAGCTTCCTCCGGTGCAAGACCCACATCTTTGCATGGTCACACCGCAATATGACGGGAATAGATCCCACAACAATCACGCATCGACTGCAAGTTGACCCCAACTGTAGGCCGGTCCAACAAAGAAGGCGGAAGTTCTCCGTAGAAAAGAACCAGGCCATAAATGAAGAGGTCCAGAAGCTCATCAATATCAAATCGGTACGAGAAGTACATTATCCCATGTGGCTGGCAACCGTGGAGGTAGTAAAAAAGAAAATAGCAAGAACCGTGTGTGCATAGACTTTACGAACCTAAAAAAAGCCTGCCCTAAGGATCCCTATCCTCTGCCACATATTGATGCCATCGTCAGCGCAATTGTTGGCCATGAGCTCCTTAGCTTCATGGATGCATTTTCGGGGTACAACCAAATACAAATGCACCATGATGACCAGGATAAAACCGCACCCATAACCAGCCCAGGCATCTACTGCTATTAGGTAAAGCCATTCAGGTTGAAGAACTTTGGCTCAACCTACCAGCGCCTCGTCAACTCCATGTTCAAAGAAAAGATTAGCAAAACTATGGAGGTTTACATCGATGATATGTTTGTCAAGTCTTTGAAATCCCGAGATCACGTAGCCCATCTCGAAAAAGTGTTCCAAACACTCGAGCGATATAATATGAAGTTGAACCCTGCCAAATGCTCGTTTGGGGTGTCTTCCGACAAGTTCTTAGGACATATAGTGACCCAAAGAGGGATAGAGGCATATCCCACTCAGATCAGAGCCATTCAGAGTATCGAGCATTTGAAAATGCCCAAGGAAGTACAAAAGCTCACCGGTCATCTCGCCGCACTCAGTCGTTTCATCTCACGATATTCCAAGCGCACACATTCCTTCTTCAACATGCTAAAAAAGAGAAGCGCTTCGAATGGACAGACGAATGCGCAAAGGCACTTGAGTAGTTAAAAGCTTACCTCGCCAGCCCGCCTTTGCTCTCGAAACTTATAGACAACAAAATTATGTTGTTGTATCTCTCCGTATCCGATCACGTCATAGGAGCAGTGCTAATACGAGAAGTCCAGGGAAAGCAACATTCAGTGCACTATGCTAGAAAATCCTTTTTAGACACTGAAAACCGCTATACGGCTCTCGAATTACTTGCGCTAGCACTCGTCAATGCCATCCGAAAACTACACTCGCATTTCGAAGCGCATCCTATCAAAGTGATCACGGCCTACCCAATCCAAGTTGTGCTCTCAAAACCCGACCTCTCAAGCAAGCTAATCAAGTGGGCGGTGGGGGTCAGGGGCTATGGAATCCAGTACGAGCCTAGAACCGCCATCAAGTCACAAGTGCTAGCTGACTTCGTCGCTGATTTCTGATGGGTTTTGTATACTGAAAGCATTTATTATAATGAGTATACAACGGTTTATTTCTCCTATCTGTCAAACAAACTTACATGCATGTAACAATGGTATCCTCTTGTCTCACCGATAGGGACGATCATACGGCATGTAGTAGATCGCAGAAGACAGTATGATCACTTGACCTAGTGAGACATAAACATGATCATAGCCGAGACAGCGTATGAGGATACGTCTGTCTGGATGGCTGCGGCGTTGTCGGAATAAGTAGTCTGCCTTGGTTACTTGACATGCTGGTACGCAAGGGTGGCGTATTGATGGACCGCAGTGAGATGTATTCGACTGTCTGACATCAGTGAATACAAGATCTCATTATTGATTGAGTCCAAACCTTAACAAAGGTTCAGGGGTTTGCACGAGTTGACTGTTGCTTTGACTTGCCATGGTGGAGAGCCTGAGTAATGTGCTCGTATATCCGTATCTTGGGTAACAACAGTTCGTGTAGTACCGCCTGAGACTGAACTTTGGTAACCATATCCGAGTAATAGGATGGGGACATTCCCTGAGGAGCTCAATGACATTCATCGTGCCAAAGTCCTGCAGGCTGATCAAGTTCAGGTACGAGTGATAAGGATTGAGTGGTACTACTCAGGAATAATAAGATATTAATTAATTGTAGATAGAGCTTGTCAGAAGCTCCGATTAATTAATGAATGTCCGGTAACCTTAAATATGAGGATTCTCAATTAACGCAACCCGTTCTCATAACGTGGTAATAAAGGGGTAGGTCAGTATTAATTATGTGGTGAAAAAGAATTAATATTAATTAATTAATTGTGTCCTGGGTTGTGGACATGTGAATTAATTAATTTATAGGCCCACTTTAGTATTTGCATTAGGTCCAAGGACTGGCCCAATTAAATATGCTGAATTGAACCCAATAGCCCATTAGGGTTAAAACCCTCGGTCTATAAATAGACAGCACTCTCTCTCAAAACCCTAGCCACTTCATAACATTCAAATCAGTTGAAACCCTAGGTTGAGAGAGAGAGTGGGCGACGGATCTAGTGCAGAGGGAGGAGAATTTCGATTCTGGCCTTGCACAACTACAGATCTGTGGAGTCCTCACCAATAGCAGATTTGAACAGCATTGGGATACAACCCTGAAGATCTGATCTGGAGAACAGATATTTATTTCTTCCTTATTCTTTATTTTTTATTTTATCAAGAAATTAGGGTTCTAATTTTTGTTTCTATAGATTTAATCGAATCGTGTGGTTGAATTAAAGTTGGATATTCAAACGTGAAAGATCGGATCAGACTCTACGGAATTACGGTAATCTCTCAATCCACGAATCGAATTAAATTCATAGGAGCATTCTAGGTTTTTGTGAATTTTTAATTATATGCAATATCCATAAATCGATCCGGTTCACATGGGTTTTTGTGATTCGGTTCGCTGAAAATCCCTACAATTTCTCCACCAACGTCCAGCTAAAAGCAGAGAACAAGGTTGCAGCGATGACACAAACCGAGTCGGACTCTGGCTTGTGGTCCTTAAAAATCGAGGGCACCAGCAATGTGCAAAGGAACGGAGCAGGGATAGCACTTACAGATCCCCAATGAGAAAGTTATGAATGAGCTATTCGACTTGACTTCCCAACTACCAAGAACGAGGCAGAGTACGAAGCACTCATCCAGCGGATGAGATTAGCCCAAGAACTAGGGGCTCGCAAGATACGTGTGAAAAGCGACTCCCAGCTAATCGTTAACCAACAGGATGGAACCTACATCATGAAAGAAGTCTGACTAAAGTCAAATCACACAATGGTCACGAAACTCAGAAGCAAGATAGACGAGTGAGACCTTAGGCACGTCCCACAAGAATCGAATGTTCGGGCAGATGCCCTGGCTAACTTGACAACCACCAGTGTGGCTCAAAAAATTGGCCGGTTCCCAAAATTTGGTTATCTTCACCTCCATTGCCACTCAACATTAGATTGCACCGATTGATTAGGGCATGTACGATTGGAGAACCCCTATAATCCAACAATCAGGGGAGTACACTCCCAGCAACAGAAACGAGACTGTCAGGATCGAGTGAACGGCCGCTTGATTTACACTAATCGAGAATAATTTGTACCGATGGTCATTCGGGGGACCCCTCCTGAAATGTATCGTGCCGCCCAAAACTAAGCGCACACTTGCGAAAATACATGAAGGCGACTGTGGCAACCGCGCCAGGGCTTGCTCCCTAACCCACAAAATGATCACGCCAGGTTTCTACTGGTCGACACAAAAGAAAGATGCTACCAATCACGTCAGACGGTGCGACAGTTGTCAGCGCTTTGAAGCATCAACGCACCAAAATGCTGAACCACCTGGCCATTCATGATATGGGGAATGGATTTGATCGGAACTTTCCTAAAAGGAACGGGGCAAAAGTATCACATTCTCATAGTGACAGACTATTTCACTAAATAGGTTGAAGGCGAGGCATTGGGAAAAACCCTGGATCTGGAGGTTATTAAATTTCTATGGAAACACGTTCTCTGTCGCTTCGGAATACCCAAAGAGATACACATTGACAATGGACGACAATTTGCCATCAATAGGATGCAAATCCTTCTGCAACACCTACAAGATAAAACTTATGTTTTCAACACTACAGTATCTCGAGGCTAACGGATTAGCAGAATTAACAAATAAGACGGTGATAAACACCTTAAAGAAGAAACTAAACCCGCACGGATCAAGATGGGTAGAAGAATCGCCAGTGGTATTGTGGTCATACTGAACTACTCTGAGAACTGCCACCGGCACCACCCCCTTCTTCTTAGGTTACGGGGTCAAAGCAGTGGCACCCGTAGAAGTTACCATCCGTAGCCCACAGGTGGACCACACCGATGAGCAGTTAAACACTGAACGCCTCCAAGCCAACTTGGAACTCCTAGACGAAATAAGAGATGATGCCACATTGAGAACCTCTCAACGATGACGACAAGTCAAAAGGTTCTACAACAAAAAGCATAAGCTTTGAAATTTCCAAGAAGGAGACTTAGTACTAAGGAGAGTGTTTCTGAACACCAGAGAATCTGGTGTGGGAAAATTGGCCCCCAACTGGGAAAGTCCCTACAAAATCACTAAAGTTCTGGGACATGGGGCTTACATACTCGAGACCGCCGAGGGAAGAGAATTGCCCAACAGTTGTAATGTAAAGGATTTGAAGAAATACTATAACTAGTACACAGATACTCTTACTTTGCCCTAACTCTTTACACTACTTTATTTCATTTAGATTATTCTATCAAACCCATTACTAACTTGAGCGTCTAGGCATCGCTTACCCTGACCCCTCGTTCCATACTTCCAGCCTAACGGTCAAGCTCGACATCATGCAACCACGCACATGCACAAAGTCGACTGCCCGCAGCCGCAATCGAGCACTCACTGTGATCGATATTGAACACGAAAGGGACTAACAACATGCATGATGAAAATACAGACTGAACGAGAACTATTGAAAAATACGACAAACATGCAAACATGCAATAAGAAGTCAAATGTCAATCAAGACCGATGTCAGACTTGCATAACATAAGTTGAAGTAAACAACGATAACAAGGCGCACACATACGAATGAAAATACAAGAAGCCTAAGCAATAGAGATAGACCAAGGCACAAAGACGTATTCAAAAGGAAAGGGGGATTAACAAGCAGTATAAACATCGATAGTTAAAGAAAGTTCCAAGTAGTATGAGTATCAATAGCGAAAGAAAATCAAAACAAAGGTATCATTGTGCATTCACAACGTGTAAAAACAAATCTAAACATCATCAACGGTCGGCTCGCTGTCCTTCCCGATCTCTTTCTCGCCGACGCCAATAGCATCCTCATTCTTCCCCCCTCAACATCCTCAACCTTCTCCTCCTCAGCCTCCTTGTCCTTGATGTCCTTTGGCTTAGGCTCCTCTTCCTCGAAAACGACCCAAGGAGGAGTCGGAGGGCACGTAATGTACCCGAGGTTGAAGTTCGGGCAGCGACAACTAACCGTGGCAATATGGTCTTGGTGAACATATCCACCAATAGGTCAAAGGTCGGTTTAAAGGAGGGGTGAGCAATGACTGAGTTCAGATTGATGCCTTCCCCAACCTTCAAGGCCTCGACCTCGGCCTCGTGCTACTTTTGCTTGCACAACCTCTCCTTCTGACTCTGGTGGAACTGGGTCTTGAAGGACTCTAGCTCATATTCCTTCTTAGCGTGGGTAGTTTTGAAATCATGCATCGCTTTTTGAAACTCATCGTCGAGGATCTTGCAACGGTTTAACAGTTGACTCTTTCCCTCTTCAACTTGTCATATTTGGTGTGGAGTGTTTGGGATTCGAGCCGCGTATCCTTCAATTCTTCGAAGATCAAGGCCAATTTGTTCGTTAGCTCGGCCGCGAGGTCCTTCCTTGACTGGCTAGCACCCTCACTAGCCGAGTTGAGGGACTTGATCAGGCCCTCGGTGTAGAGCGCAAATCGGCGAGTAGTCTGTGCAGAAAAACAATGGTTAGCTGTCGACCACATGGTGCTCGAAATCAAAGCATAAACTTAGCAAAGTTACTAACTTTCAGGAGGCTCTTCTCCATAATGAAGGAGTCTCGAGCATAGGAGCTCTAGAAGTCCTCGACTTTGATCTCGCTGTCCAGGATCTTCATCACCCGGACGACATATGCGGCGGAGGAGGAGGAGGCGAGGTCGGTCAATCTCGACCTAGAGAGCACCATCTTCATATTTCTCTGGTCGGTCGACTCAGGCTGACCCCTAAAGTCTGTGCCTGAGTCATGGGCCTTCTTCTTCCTCCTCTCCTCCTTGTCTTTCTTCTTGGGAGGAGACTGAGGATGTGGTGGATGAGGAGGAGGGGTCGGCGGCAGCGAAGAGGATGGATTGATCTTTTTCTCTAGGGCCCCCCGATCCCCGAGCCACTCGAATGCAGCCCCTAGGACACCTTCGGGGACTCGGTGGTGTGTTTCTTCAAGACAGTTGGTCCCCGGTTGGTCCTGAGGATGACTCCATGCGTGGTCTTTTCTGCACCATCATAGCTACGAGGAGGTCGACAGGGAGAGTCAGGCCAAGTCAGTGGGGAGAGGCTCTTTCTTTCCTCGGGGATTTGTTCAATATTCAGCCCCCACACTTCACTTGCTCCGAACCGCGTTGAACTCTCGATTCGATTGGGAGAAAGTGACGTCGAGTTGAGGGTCCTCCTCGGTTGTGAGGACCGTCTGCTTGTACCCTGCACATAGAACCGGGTATCCATCTACACTGGCTGGATCATCAACAGTCGAAGAACATCACGAGAGCATACAGATTGCAAAATACAAACGGAGGAGCAAAGAAATCATACAAAGACCACATAAAACCCTAACCTACACCAATAGTCAATTTTCCAATACAGCCTAAGACCGAAAATTGGATTCAAAGAGTAAAAGACAAGAAGAAAACGACAGTAAACTTGGGAAATACCGCAGCAATCACAAACAAGTGCCCAAGATATTCATCAACCCACACTAGAAAGTACCACGCAAACACACCACACGCTCGAGACAATGCATCCCGAAATCAAGATCGAAAACATATAGATTGGAAGGAACTTATGATAAACAAGCAATGCAACAGAAAGGGAAGACGTATACATGCATCTAAAAACCAAAATCAGCAAACAGCAACAAAACTAAACCCTAGTTTCAAGGCCACGTGAATCAATGAAATCGTCTGGACCTACGAACACCCTAGCGCGAACCTAGGCAATCTAAGTAACATATACAATCGATAAAAGCAGAAATCGAGCGGAGAAAGATAAGAGTAGAAGGATGAGTTTACCAACAATGAAAGTGGAGCAAAATAGGGAGTCTGAGATGCGTCCGGAGCAACAACAAATGTCGGAATGAAAAAACCACCAGAACAATAGAAACACTAGGGAAGTAGTCGCCTGAACAGAAGATTTGCCGCGAGAGATGAGTCGCAGAAAGAGAGAGAGAGAGAGAGAGAGAGAGAAATAGTCAATCAAAAGGTGAAAGTGAAGAATCAGAAGCGATTTCCCCAATTTAAATCGAAAACCATTCGACTCCCCATAATGAACCCCGAAGTTGGTGGTAATTACAGACATGCCACCGCAAGGGCGGAAAAAATAAACCTCCCAAGTTTTGTGCTCGACACCAAGCACGCTCGAGGCTTGCGGTCGAGCACTTATCCTCCTCGTAATCGACCCACTCACGGAAATCACAAACTAATGCCTACAACCGCGGGACGAACTCTGATACATTCGACACAATCAACATGAACGTGAGGCTTCCCCCAGGAAACCAAAGGTGCCTCACGATCCGTCAAAACTCATCCCGAGTAATGCTCCATGCAAGAGAATATTCTCCGGAATGATTCTGACCCATGTGGATTCTGGACCCATGCATTGGCCCACTGGGCAGCATACCGGTGCCACCCGATACAGTCATATGCTTGCATTCCCATGGAATCATCATACTAGGACGGAGTAATACCTGGTTATTCCCTACAGGAGCTACTCTCTCTGGAAGCACCTTTTTAGCCCCGAGGATAGTCTCTCGGATGCCTCAAGACTCCACACTCTGTAATGCATTTTGACTGAAAAATTTTGATTCCAGTGTCTATTTGCAATAGACCCAAAAATCAAAAGGGCCTATTGTTGGTTCAAGGACCCAGACAACTGGTCACTACAAAATTCGTAGATTAATTGCAAATACAATGGCAAATAAATTTATAAAATACCCAAAGGTAGTCGAACCTAGAGAAATTGTGTAAAAAAACTATCTCATACACTAACCACAATTTTAAGATTTATTGTTTGAGTAAACATAAATTTGGGTTTTGATTTTTAAATTTAAATATGACAAGAAATAAATTTAATGGGTTTTGAAAACAGAAATTAAAGAACACAAATTTTGGGGCAAATAATCAATCATTATACATGCCAAATCAATCAACTCTACAATGGTGGGAAATTAAATAAAGTATTGAAATTTCTTGGTTGGGCAATTTTAACTTAGGTTACTACCATGTGACTATTTATGTTTGGTTGGCCTCAAGAACACAATAATAATCAACCTCAATAAAAATATTAGATTAAATCTCTACAATTGATTATTCTTCCTTTTGATACAGATAACCAATTATATTCAATTCCTCTTCCTATTATTAATCTTCTCCTCTCGGTCTTTCGATTAACAATTATGAACATAGAATCAAATTCATCTCTCGATCCATCTTCAATTCTAAGTTCTATCAATTAAATCATGAATTTAAACCATGCAACTTGAGTTGATTAATTAACATGCAAACATGATCAATTAGATATAGCCCTAGAACCCACTAGGGTTTCTAGCCACTCATGATGGAAAGAAACACAAGAAGTATATTATTGAATTGCATAATGTAACTTACAATAAAAAGTAAATATAGTTCAAGTCTTCAATCTCGAAAAACTTGAAATAAACATTAAAGCTTGTTGAATCCTTTCCAAAATAATTAAAACTTCA
Organism: Plectranthus barbatus; assembly: GCA_026898455.1. NCBI lineage: Eukaryota > Viridiplantae > Streptophyta > Magnoliopsida > Lamiales > Lamiaceae > Plectranthus > Plectranthus barbatus. Next base: position 80,893 of record JAPKLW010000867.1, read on the forward strand.
AAAAATCCAACACTCCAAGAGAAGAACTCTTCAAAACTCGAGCAGAACCAATATTTATAGAGGTAGAGGTGTATAATTTGGGATCTAGGGCCAAAAATATAATTTAACCATAAAAATCTCGAATATTCCTTTTTCTGGGTCTACGTCGGTCGATATGGACCTTGCATCGGTCGACGCGGATCACGTTGCGTCGGTCGACGTGGCCTTTACGTCGGTCGAAACATAGACCTCTTTTCCCTTTCGATCCTTCTACGCAGTTTCACGATTTTGGCCATAACTTTTATTCTCGAACTCCGATTGACCCGATTCCAGTTGCATTGGAAAGATAACTCAAAGATCTTTCCATTTTCATGCTCCATTAGCTCAAATTCCATGCGTGGAAGAAGTCGTGATTATTTCTTTGAACATTAATTGCTTTTGGTACGGGTTTCCATTGAATTTGGCCTAAAACCTGTAAAAACACACCATGACAAGCATAATACCCTCTAAAATATACTCATGCTCAAAATATACAAATAAACTCGAAAAAAACTAAATAAAATACTAGAAAATAATAAAGATAAGTGAGTCAAATTACGAGCTTATCAACAATCACCGGCCCAAAAGTTGTGAGCCCGCTCGGAGCGAGGAAGACCCAATTGGTCTACTGTAGAAAATCGACGTTGACCCATAGAGCCCCTCAGCACCAACCACTTTGCGGCGTTGGTGGCGAGGAGGACATGGAACTCTAAGAAATCCTGGAGGTGCGCGATCGTTGGAAAACCCTAACCAACCCCGAGAAACCTAGAGTCATCCCAAAAATAGCAGCGAGCACGAGCTCACTGATAGCTAGGGTTAGGTTGACACTCTCTCTCCTATCCTGTCTATAAATAGGGATTGAGAGTTTATTTTTCGGTATCTTTTTTCCATTACAAAACTACGATGTAACGCTACCAAATTTCCACCGGAATTCTTGAACTCAATATCAATTTCGGCTACTTCCTTTATTCCCACGCGATATTCATTTCATTATTTCATCCTTGTTGATTATTTTTCTTGCTATTATCTGTTATTTTTTGATAATTCCGAGGGCTCCGTTTATTCGTAAATCGAACCTCAACAAATATTATAAACGGTTTTTTGATTGAATGCATAATTGTTTATTAATTATGAAAATAATACATAAAAATCATAATATATACATTCAATTATAAATCTACTGAATTATATTTTCTTAATTATTATTTATTTTTATTATTAGATCATATATATATATTAAAGATTGACATGATTTTTTTAATCATTAGAGCAAAATAATTACAAAGTTTTATATTCAAAATTATTTTATTTGTTAAATAAAATATTAAAATTAATAATTAAATATTTAAAATTTATTTAGATCCTAATTAAATATAATCTTGGCGCATCGTGCTAGTGTTATAGTAGTTACTAATAAATCAAAACCTATATAAATGTGTATAATTTTATTATTTAAAAAAAAATTAATTAAATGTTGACGATTAAGAGTAGGATAGATAGGCATTTCCTCACCTCCGTTTCCCGATTTAGACAGTATAAATTATAAATCTCTGGCCCTGAAAATCTCATTTCTGAAGAAAAATTGAAAAAACCCTTCTCTCTCTCATCCGCCATGGCGTTTCCCTACATGGATGCAGTCATCGGTACGATTTCCGTCCTTGTATTTATATTCGATAACTATGCAATAATATTCGTGATCAACCCCTTCTCATTTGATAGCATAAACTGGATAATTTGTAATGCGGTATTTTAGGGTTTAAGGATGAATTTATGTTTCTCGAAAGGTTATCCCTTTTTTCTTTTTTTCTGCTGGAGAGCAGTGCGTTTGTAAATTACTGAGGTGTGAATGTTGGGGGGTTTTCACTTGTATTTGATCGATCGTTACTCCAGATTTAGAGGTTTATGTCCTGCGTCTTCAACTGGAGTGGAGTTTGAAATCACTCTCGTTCTCTTTTTAGTTTCCAACGTGGAAGTGAAGCTTAATTTGGTATTGTCTTCTGGGATGTCAAAGATGCACTTATGTTGAGGTTTTGTGCGTGTATGTATGTAGGAGCAGCTCAGCTGAGGGTTAAGAACAGGAAAAAAATCTTAGAAATTAGAAAAAGGATGTTCTTTTACTTCAATATGTGTGAGTTACAGAATTGGAATAGATACGAATTTGCCAATGCCCTTTTTAATTTAGTCTGAGTCATCCAAATCCTGAAATAAACATACTTCTAAATTTCAGCCATCCGAATTTGCAAACTCTTTTCTATTAAAACTCTTCCATCCAAATGTCCAAATAATCGGGGTCGAGATTAGTTTCTAGATGAGAGAATGTAAGAATGCATCCCAATCATTGATTGAGGATAATTGAATGGTTGGAGAAAAGTGAGGTAGCAAACTTATGTCATTTTTCTTATGAGCCTACACTGTAACAACCTTTCGCTACTACCACTGTACAATTTCCTTGGTCTTATATTTTCTTATTTGGCTTTTACATGATCCAGGTTTTATGATACTGGTGTACGTTTTTGAGACGTATCTTGATTTGCGTCAGCATGCTGCACTTAAGTTGCCAACGTTACCAAAACCACTTGTAGGAGTAATCAGCCAAGAAAAATTTGAAAAATCACGCGCTTATAGTCTTGACAAAAGGTGTTGAGCAGTTTATATTTCTCATTAAGATTTATGATAAAACTGTACTTCTGCTCTGTAACTAACCAATTGTGCCTTGGTTGTGAATATTGTACTTCTTCAGCTATTTCCATTTTGTGCATGAATTTGTAACAATACTCATGGACTCTGCAATTTTGTTCTTTGGCTTGTTACCCTGGTTCTGGAAGGTGAGTTATTTTATTCCTTGCTTATTCCTGGTCTGATACCTGCTGTTTTCTTATTTCCGTTTTTCTGACTTATGTTCTTGATTTCTTGTAACTGCAGAAGTCTGGAGAGTTTTTAGTGTTTGCTGGTTTGAATGCTGAAAATGAAATATCACACACTCTTGCATTTTTAGCTGGCGTTATGTTTTGGTCACAGGTGCATTTATCAGTTCCATGTATAGTCTACAGCCACGTGTTTGGTGTCTTTGCCAAAACTATATCAAGTTGTATACCTATGATCTTCCTTAACTATTTGGTATATAAACCTTATGCAGATAACAGATTTACCGTTTTCTCTATACTCAACCTTTGTCATTGAGGCCCGCCATGGTTTCAACAAGGTGTGCTGTTACCTTCATCATTCAGTCATAATTTATATTTTATATCAGTTAGATTTCTTCATCTCCCTTTTAATTTAGGTGGTTTGTATTTTCTCTGCAGCAAACGATATGGTTGTTCTTTAGGGACATTATCAAAGGAGTTATACTGGCTGCAATAATCGGTCCTCCTATCGTAGCTGCTATCATTATTATTGTGCAGGTACTTCTGTCTTTTGTATTACATGATTATCTGTAAGAGATGTTACAGATTCTAACAACACAAAATTTTGGATGCACGAGTAACGTTTTCATGTCAGTTATTCTTTACGCGTCTCTCTCTCTCCCCTCCATTTTCAATGGTTAGAACATATATTGCGAGCTATATCCATTAACAGTTGCTAGTTTATGAATGCAGAAAGGAAGTCCTTACTTGGCCTTATATCTCTGGGGCTTCATGCTTATTGTGTCTTTGATAATGATGACTCTTTATCCTGTTCTGATTGCCCCACTTTTCAACAAGTTCACTCCTGTAAGTAGTAAGATTGCTTTCCGATATATGTATTATATATCTTCGATGGCCTGATCTAACACAACTTTGTTTTTGGCTCTTCAAATTTTGTGTAAAACATGATCAGCTTCCGGAGGGAGATCTTAGGACCAAGATTGAGAATCTTGCTTCATCTCTCAAATTCCCTTTGAAGAAGTTGTTTGTTGTTGATGGATCAACAAGGTCAAGCCATAGCAATGTGAGTATGCCTTGGTGTATAGAAATCTCAGATGTTTTGAAGGATAATCCCTTTGAAGTTTTTAAATAAAATGGCATGCACAAATTATATATTTGAAGAAAGCAACAATTTTTTTAGAGACCTGGGACAATGAACTGACTTTATCTATGCTTGCAATTTGTGTTAATAATTACTTGATCTACTGTATTGTTGGTATAATTTGTGTAGTTTTTGTCCTCGCACTTTTGGCTCTGCTAACATTCATGAAGGCTCACCTTGTATAAATATTTTTCTGCAGGCTTACATGTATGGATTTTACAAAAACAAAAGAATTGTCCTTTATGACACGTTAATACAGCAGGTAAGGAGGTGGTGACTTCTCTTTTCTTTTGTGTTGTTTCATTTCAGGAATATATATCTCCATATTTACTTTCCATTCTGTAGTGCAAAGATGAGGAAGAAGTTGTTGCTATCATTGCTCATGAACTTGGCCATTGGAAGCTTAATCATACAATGTTCTCCTTCATCGCTGTTCAGGTATGATGGTTGCTGTAGATGGAGTTGAGGTTAAAGCAATTCAGTGAGCCCCATATTTTGAAATTGCTTGTTAACCATTTTATTGTTTGTCCTTATGGGGTAGAAATGCCAGCTTTCATCAATTAACAGAATTAACTTTGTTTTGTACTGCACCTTTCTGAAACATGTTGGTGATTACATTCGGATTGCTTAATTTTCTTTTTGTTATGTGAAGTTTTTCATCTATGCTATCCATGTTGTGGGTGCTTAAAATTAAACTCTTGCCATGAGCTAGTTTCCTCCTTAATTTTGTTGTGGAAAGTCCAGTATCACTTAATTTTAGTTGTATAATAAACTTGATTGTTTAGGACTTATCATATGTTTTTCCGGTTCTATACCAGGTGGAGAATGATGTGATATAGTTTTTATTTGAAGTAGTTAACCACTACCTCCAACAATTTAGCAGAAATATATAATACTTAGACTGGTAACCTGCATTGCAGATCCTGACTTTACTGCAATTTGGGGGATACACTCTCGTGAGGAACTCAAAAGACCTCTTCCGGAGTTTTGGATTTGATACACAGCCAGTCCTTATTGGGCTTATCATATTTCAGGTTAAGTTGAATTCTTGAGATTTGGATGTGCATTGGTTGCTGTTGTTCCCCATCTAATTTAATCTCATTCAATACTTATGATTAGACCACTTTGAGCTTTAGCTTCCCCCATCCCCAACCCCTAAACAGATCCCTCATGTGTCGGTATATGTTGCATTTTAGCTGGCATGTAAGTGTTAATCGAATTATGTGCTGAATCTCTTAATGAAAGCATTATACATTTGTACATAATATTGGTTAAATCCAGAGAATGTACTTTTTATCCGTGTTCAATGTATGTAGAGATATTTGTTGATACTGAAATGCAAACTCAGGAGCTCATTATTGTACAACCTCTACAATGGGGTGTTAACTCTTTGTTGGCCATTGCAGCATACGGTGATACCCCTGCATCATATTGTGAGCTTTACTCTTAATCTCGTGAGCCGGGCTTTTGAGTTTCAGGTGATCTCATTTTTTCGCGCAAATTGATGGTCTTTATTGGAATACTGATATATTGTTCCTTTCACAAAGGCTGATGCTTTTGCCAAGAAGCTTGGTTATGCTGCTCCTCTACGTGCTGGTCTTATCAAACTGCAGGTAATTGATTTTGCATTCCATCTGAAAATCTTTCTGGCATTTTCAACTCTCTTTTTTCCTTGAGGATGAAATTATTGATGTTTGACAGGAGGAGAATTTATCGTCCATGAACGTTGACCCTTGGTATTCTGCTTACCACTATTCACATCCACCCCTGGTGGAAAGACTAGCTGCCATCGATGAACCTGATAAAAAGACTGACTGAAGGAAGAAAATGGGAAGTCCTCACGAATAGTGCTTGTTAAAGTTAAGTGAGTTGGAAATGTTTGTGTTCTTGCTTTTTGGAGTCCCACATTAATGGGCAGTCGTTTAACTAACATAAAGAAAATCGATTCAGGGTCTGTCTTTAAGATTTCCATCTCCAGATCATTTGCCTTTTAATCTTTATGCTTTGTATAAAATTTTGTTATTAGACTATAACATACCTCCAACTTGTTTTATTACTACCATTAGATAGTTTTGGAAGAAAGTATCATTTCATTAATGGTATAGTTGGTAAGAAGTTACTTGATTTAATTTAGTCGAGTCTTAGTAGTTTTGCAAAGAGCAATTATGTTATGCTAATCTATTCTAAACTTTGGGATCTTATGGAATTCTATCTCACATATTTTTTTAATTTATGAAACTTTATATCATGTTATGTTTTGTTACGTAATTTTATTCCATCACATTGCTGCATCAGCAATTAAATGTTACGGAGATATGGGATAAAATTTCCTAACTTAGTATTAATTTTGAATATTTTAACAAATTTTCCCTATTTTTTGGATTATCTCTTAAAAAGAGCATCATCTCTGAAAGCTCATACCCCTTCTTTATCTCCAAAGATAACGTGCCTTAACTATTCTGCTATTTCATCTCCATTATTGATTGAACTTGCCTTGAATCCTTTTGCCAGAAAGATTATTGACGATATAATCATGGACTGCAGACGTGGCTATTGTTTTTGAATTTCCGAAATTGATATTCTTAAAATACATTATTAATGACTTTCAGAGTTTTCGGGTGAAGTTTAAATTATATAACAGAAAATAGTGTAACATAATATTCGATACAATTGAAAGTATGGCATAGAATTTCAAATAGATAATCATAATTACCGCCCCTAGACATATTCTCTGCTACCGTGTTTGTGTTTTTCTCTTGTACATTATCTAACTATTGCAATTATTTAAATGTAAGAAATGGCGAGGGATACAAAGGTGATTTATGAGAATATTTTTTCAGTAAGAGAAGATCGATCGTAAAATTTGTTGTTTAAATATTACTAAACATGATATGTTTATGACTGAAATATATTTGAAATGTTTTGCTTTTGGGATAGTGAGAGTGAGAGAAAAGTGAGATTAAGTATCAACTTTCATTTTGTAATGCAATCTTAATACATTAAGATTCAGAGTATTTAAATGAAATATAATATTTATAAATTAGAAAAAGTCAATCTAAGATTTGGAGGGTTGTAATTAGTTTCTATATACATTATAAGTTCAATGTAAAATCCCTCTCATTTAGATGTGGTAATTGGGTCGAATTCAGGTTGGTAGTTCAGATTAAAACTTAATATTCACATGTTATGTGTCAACCAAAATCTGACCTGTTATTTTCAAGTCAATATGAAAGTGACCAAAAAATAATATATTTAATTATATTAAAAATTAACCTTGATCAATATGATTTGTTTAATATGAAATGACATGTTAATAGAAAATCAAAAATACAAATACAATCTATATTATGAATACTTGAATAATTTTAAAGCTTTTTTTTTAACTAAAAAAATGTTGTCCATCACATAAAACACAACAAAATAATAAAATTTACATAAGTTTTATCCAAGCACAAAGCTAACAAAATAAAGTTTACATAAGATTTATGATCAAAATACAACCAAACCAAATATTAACAGTACACAATCGTGATAGTTATACCTATAACCGTATAATATCTTATATGGGATATGTGATGATTTTTATATCAAACCTCATATATTTTTGTTTGATATATTTTTTAATTTTATTAAACCTGTATGTAAATATATATATATATAGGGTTGCATTATATGGTTGCTCATCCCCATATGTTATATGAGGCCAAAATCCAACCATTAGATTAGAATATGGGCAATCTAGATTCAATTTGAAAATGAGAGATTTTCGTTGCAACTTGCTACATTTTTTAGTATAATAGTAATTTTGATGCTATGGTTTGTAAATACGTGCAAGATGGACCACATCCCCTAAAATTGTATTTTTCTCTCTCCTCTAAAATTTCTATAAAATTTTAAATAATCATAACTCACTCAATTTAAATTATTTTTTCACGTATAATATATCAAATTAAATATAATTTAATTATCTTTCAAACGAAATCCCTATTACATATTTTTGGAATAATATATTCGTAGTAAAAGTATATAATGTAGTAGTTACAATTAAATAATGCAACATAATACAAAGGATAATGCAATGATATATTTAAAAGTACTTTATTTGTGGTATTATTCGTACATTGTTTGTCAATTGAATGTATATTATGAAATGTGTTGCGTCTTTTCACCTGGCCCTTTATACAAGTATATGATGTGTGCGGAATAATAGATAAATTGGAACATTATTTAAGTTTTGAATGTTACATTATCTACGACAAATATAATGCATTATGTGTTTACAATTTCAATATTATACCAAAACCTGGAGTCATATTTAAAAATAAAATAAAAACACGCTACAAAAGATAATGTAGTAGATAAAGAATAAATAAAGCACCAACTATCATATAAATAATGTAACATATACATGGTTAAAAACTGCAACTCAAAATGAAAGGTTAGAGATTTTAGTTTCTCTTGCAACTTTATTTAGAACACCAACTCATCTTGTCTTCGGTAACCAAAAATCCAACGCGTGTAAAAATGGGAAAAACAAATTAAAAAACAAACAAACCTAATTCTCTTTAGGTGTAGCAGATGATGCCTTTTTTCTTCTTCTTCTTCATCCTATCACACAAGAATGTCTTTGCCAACATGCGCATCGTCGTTTGTAACTTAGTCTTCTCGAACAACTATGTCATCATGCTCATCATCGTCTCATTCCCCCCCACCATCTTCTCCAACAACTGTCGATTTCTTTTCCCATCATTCGGCGCCTCCAATGTAGAATAATATTGCGTCCTGCTTAAATAAATAAAAACGTGATCATCATGCCAAAATGGGCAAAAAAATGGATCGCAATAAAAAACAAAATGTGATGCATTACATAGATTAAACGTGGCCTGAGTGGTACATTATGTGTCGCTTGAGTGGTACATTATATGTAGCATGTGTATTACATTATCCATGTCTGTAACATCTGTGAAAATAAAAAATTGCTCTCAAGATTCAAAAAAACTACACTATGCTCTAAAAAAACTGCTGGAGATGTTTGGATCCATGACGCCGCTGCATTCGGAGATATTAATTAACTTATGAAACTTTCTGAAACTACGATTGTTAACAATGTAGAATAATAATGTGTTGTTCTTCCAGGAAAAAAAATATTATATTCAAAAAGAAAAAAAATGAAAGAATGTATTCGAAAAAGAAAATATGAGTTTCAAAAAGAAGACGAAGCCAAAAAAAAATCATAAACGATCAAGAAAAAAAATAGTTATAGAAAATAAATAATTAGTTTAAAAACGTATTCAAAAAATATGCAACTATCAATACATTGTAACTGACATTTATATAATTACTAAATAACCCTTAATAATGATTTATAGAAAAACTAATAATTAATAATTCATTATAGACCAAATCTGGATTATTGATTATTCAAATGAACGCGCATGATCATTCCATTTTTAAAAAAAAAATTGCTGCAGTTAAAGAGATAGAAAGTTGCATATAAGGATAATAATGTCTTTGTACACAATTTAAATATTCCCATGAATCTGGATCCCGAATTAAACGGGAATTAGTTGTTTTACAGTTTTAGCAATATTAACCTACCAACCACATTAATTTTTAAAATTTAATCGATTTCGATGCATTATTAAGAGAAAAGGTTGCATTATTAAGAGGAAGAAGTTGCATTACGTGGAATTTTTTTAAATCAGAATTATATATGCACGATTTTCACCCCTAATTTTGCGGTATTTGATTTCTAAAATACTACATTTCAAAATTAAATTATATGTGCTTCCTAATTGAATGGGATTGGTTCTCAGAATTATTGTATTTCAAAATTAGCTTCATTTTCTTCAGAAATTTCTAATTTTAAGCAGTTTATTTTGTAATTTCGAATTATCTATCACAGAATGTTGCAATATCTATCACATAATGTTACATTATTTTATGTTAAATAATGCATTATATAGCTTGCAATATTCCATTATTCTAAAAATATTAACACAAAATTATAACAATATTTATACTTCGTCGAAAGTTACATTACTAATCTGAAATATATGCATTATATTAATCAATTCATTGCAGTATCTTAAAATTTACCAAGTTTACATGGAAATAAACAAATTTACAGGCTTATTCAATGCATGTTTACAAACTTAAAAACTATAAGTTTACGGGCTAATTGCTGCAACTACATATATTTACATTCTCCAAAAATTTATACACAACTATAAAATAAAAAAATATACTGCAAGTTTACAGGCTTGATAAATGCAAGTTTATAGGCTTAATCAATGCACGTTTACCGGCTTAATTATTGCAACTACGTAGTTAAGACATCTTGCTTAAATCACAACACGCGAAATATATGCAAATGTACATGCTTAATATATGCAAGTTTAACTATAAATTACTGTAACTATATATAATTATAAATATTCGAATTTAATATACACACATGGAATTCTTCACAAACTGCATCCGCAAAAATAGAATTTAATTTTTGTTCCAAAAGCGCATCGGCCATAACAACAACTCCATTCATTTGCTCCAAGATCGGTGCACCATCATTCGCTGAATTCAATTGAATTACTTTATTTACATCACCAAATCTTTTGATAAACAAAAAAAATACAAAATAAAAAAGAAGAAGAAAACTGGATGAACCACCACCGCCCACAACCCCACTCACAAGTTACCACCCATAATTTTTTGCTGACTTCTCCATTTATTTCTATAAAATTATTGTACACCATTTTTAATCAAATGCCTAATTAGAAAACACACGGTCATAATCAGACACCGTTTGTTTTTGGCGGGCACAAATTTCTCATCATTCATTCACATCCTAGATTCTCTCTCCATCTTCATTTAGAAGCAGATATATAAAGTAAAAGAAACGTAGAAGTTAGAACACACAGTTGGACAAAATTGGAGCGGAGAGACGAAAGAGAAGAGAGAATTTCGAGAAAAAAGACGTATAATATGAAAAAATTATGAAAGATATAAAAATCACGTGTGAGAAATAATAGGAATCGATTATGGAAATATTATAACTGCCAAATTAATATTCCTATACTACACTTTGTTTATATTAAATATGAAAAAAATACAAATAATAAAATCTGAGAATTAATCACATCATTTTAAATCAAAAAATCAATGGATCAGATTTGGTCTTAAGTCTCATTTGAGAGGTGGTTCACATATGATTACAACTCTAAATAAAAATTATAATTTATATTATAATATGTTAAATATAATATTGATGGATAAAAATTAAATTTATTTAAAAATAAATGCTAAAATACATAACATTCTTAAATATATTTTGAAATTATAAAATAAGATATATTCCATCCGTCCCATAACATTAGTCTTGTTTCATTCCGGCACAGATACCAATGCGAGTAGAGATAGGGGAAATTAATATTTTATTAGTGAGTGTGTATAATTTTCCATTTTAGGAAAGATGACTAATGCTTGGGACAGGCGAAAAAGGAAAACATGACTAATGTTATGAGAAGGAGGGAGTAATATATTTGATTACGCAGGTGTAAATTTAATATAACATATTTAAAATTGATTAATTTTGCGGGTTATTTGAAGTATGCGGGTCAACCTGAACCCAATCTAAAGGAATTGCGGGTTCGACCCAAAATTAACCTAAGACTTAAATGAGTTGACCCAACCCCATTTATTTCGTATTAGGTTTTGTCGGTTCGAGTCGCCCCAACTCTCATCTCTTGCAATTAGAAAAAATAATTTTAGTATTTTTATTTTTCAGTTTTTAGGATGTAATATCTGATATTTAAAATAATCACTTCATAATTATATTTGTGTTTATTTAATTTTACTTTTTATTTATAATTATCGATTAAAGTGTATTATATTATATTTGATATGTAATTTTATATAATAATATTAAAATCAATAAATACGATATTGAACTATTACGTGAATAACGGTAGAAAGTAGAGGATTGAATTCAAACATTTAAGGTTGGGAATTGAAATAGTAGGAAATTCTTAGAATAAACTCTATGAGTCGGTTTATTGCATTATTAAAATAATGTAATTAAATATTAGGAATGATAAATTTCTTCAATTTAAATGAATATAGTGATATATTTATCTAATTTTAATAATGCATTTCACCATTAAGATTTGTTTTATAGAATAAATTTGTGAGAAGAGAGACCTGTTCAAGTTTTGAATTTAAATAATAAAATTGGGATTTAATTAATTAATTTTTCCAGCCGACTGTAGTTAATAAAAAAAAAGGAAAGCAGGCATAGCAGGATTGGGACACTTTTTCTATAGACAGCGAGAATTACACTAGGACAGACAAACACACACATTAAGGAATAGATTCTCTTTCTCTCTCACATACACACACAAAATCTCGCCGGCGAACTTAATCTCCGGCAATCGGCCTTTCCAGTTCAATTGGAAACAATCTTCTCCATCTCCGTCGTGATAAGCATCTATACCGCATTCACTGCCAACCAATGCATATCAACACTCAATTACTGTACATCAACCCAACAAATCGAGATTCCCGAGCTTCAGCTCCAATTTCGATTTGCATGTCGACTTAGTCACTACTCTCACACTAAAACACTCACTGAAGTAGTGGCTTGTTGGTAGATTTGCGGCGAGGATGTCGGTGTACGATGCGAATTTTGTGAACACGGAGCTGTCGAAGAAGACCTCGATCTTCGGTCTTCATCTATGGGTGGTGATCGGGATAGTCGTCGGAGCTGTGATTGTACTCATCCTCTTCCTGTTGTCTCTCTGCATCACCGCCTGGCGCCGCCGCAGCAGCGGCAAGGGTAAGCGCGGCCGTCCGGTGAAGCTCCCCGGTGGAGACGAGACTACGCGCGTCGTGTCCAAGGAAATTCAGGAGGTCATTTACGAGAATTCCGTCGCCACCTCTGCCGATCACCGCCCAATTGTGCCTCAGGTATAATGATTACACGATCCGATTTTGTTCCGACGTACTTAATTTGAAACAGTGTTTTTCAGTTCGCCTATTTTTATCATTTAAGGAGTGATTTTGTTTTTTTTTTTTTTGAAATTTCTAAAGAGATGAAGTTGAGAAAGGTAATTTTGTTAATGAACTGTAGCCATTTTTTCTTAAATATTAAAATGTAAAACATAATTATTTTTGAAAGTTTTGAATGCAGCTTGTTAGTTTCCAATATTCTTATTCTGTGAATTGAAGTGATTAGATTTATAATGGTTCGAGATTGCACTCTTCATTTATTCTCCAAAGCCCAACTCAGGTTTATAATATTATCAATGTGAAAACAGGAAATAAGATTTAAAAAGATTACACAGAACACAAGCTCTTCTATTCCTCTCCCTTTGGACTATCTAGTCACAATAATAGCGGCATAAAGCTTAATGACTAGTAACAATGGTGATGAATATGCGTATTTGTAGAGTTAGATAATCTAGGAGGTTGTTATAACTTACTCACAAATGAGGTAATTCTGCCATCTCAACTACGACAGCTGTCACTCTGAGGAGAAACTCCTTAAGTCAAACACCTTCGAGGTCAGCATCCTTCGATGCTAGTCTCCTTCGAACAGACTCCTCGACATATTATTGAGACTACACATCAAAAACTTAGAAATGTAATTACTATATATGATGATACTAGTAGCACATACATTCCTTGATTGGAATTTCACTAATTTATGTTGTACTACATGCTGTTTATATTGCTCTATTAACTTTGTACTGGTTTACGTATTCTCTTTCTCTTTAGGCTGTGCCGGAGATACAGATAGATATGGGAAAAGTGGAGCACAGAGTGGTGTTTTCTGACAGGGGAGCATCAAGTGGTGAGAGTAGGGCTACGAGTGGGGCTGACACAGGGTCGTTTGGAGGTAGTGGATCATTGCCGGAGGTTTCGCATTTGGGATGGGGAAGGTGGTATACTTTAAGAGAACTTGAGGCAGCCTCTAATGGATTGTCTGATGAGAATGTGATAGGGGAAGGTGGATATGGTATTGTTTATTATGGTGTGTTGGCTGATAATACAAAGATTGCCATAAAGAATTTGCTGAATAACAGGTGAGGAAATTCTTCTGTTTTCTTTTATTCTTGAAAGGATTTATATGTTGCAGTATAGATTATTGACCAGCATTTTTATATTGTATAAGCTTCCTTCATTTTCGGTTTTCATGGATAACTTTTTCACTGGAGGATTCTGTACACAGTTTTATGGTTAACTGATAGTAATGTCCAAGCTTATTGTAATTTAACAAGGATGGTTGTTTAAACTTGAAGGCCAGTAGCACAGCTGTATGTTCTTGAATTGTAGTCCTTCCTTTTCCTACTGATGCCTGATCTTTCTTTCCCGAGCTCTTGGTCCTCGGTCCTACTTCTACAGTTAGGCAAGCTTTCTTCTTGAGATAAGAGACTGACTCTGGCATAGAGTTTCGTTCCCTTTAGGTCCACTAAAGCTATATTGTCTTCCCCGCTCAGAGTGGTGTCTAGCTCCTGGGTTCTTTTGTCAGTCAATCTCGGTAGTTTAGTCAGAGCGACATCTGTGTCTCTTGCTGAACCCAGATTTCGAACATTTGCTTATTTGCATTATTGATCTTTTCCTTTTTTTTAGATAGTTGGCCCATCACTTTTAGGTTGTGGTTTGGGAATGAAGAGTGAGTTAAGTTCTTATATTTAACATAATAAATGAAGAAACACAGTTTGATGTTTTAATGTCGCTCTTGGGATAAAATATGTGTTCAGGGAGCGCAATTATGTTTTGAGAATAGAAATTTGTTTTTGGGCTCAATTTCTTGCTTCTTCCAAGTGATGATGATAATCTTAGTGCGCCATATATTTCTAATAATGTGTATAGGGAGGTATTTCACAATGTATGAAATGTATTACATTGTTATACACCCATGTTGTCATATATCATTTTCAAGTTTAGCAAAATTCATATGTAAATATAAATAGATAAATAATAATAATGAAATATCGTTCCCGTGCATCACGCTGTTGCAACACTAGTTTTTCTCGTTAGCTAACTTATCATTTTAATTTTTTTTTTTTTTTTATAGGGGTCAAGCTGAAAAGGAGTTCAAGGTAGAGGTTGAAGCAATTGGGCGAGTCAGACACAAGAATCTTGTTAGGTTGTTTGGCTACTGTGTTGAAGGAGCTTATAGGTATTGTCACCTATTCTTTTCTTGTTCATATTAGTAAAGTACCAAAAATTGATCTATTCATTCTAATATATATTTTTATTTCATATAGGATGCTAGTTTATGAATATGTTGATAATGGGAATTTGGACCAATGGCTTCATGGAGATGTTGGGGAAGTCAGCCCATTGACATGGGATATCCGTGTGAATGTGATTCTGGGAACTGCAAAAGGGTGTGTAAACTTGAGATCAACAATATCTCTTACTATCAAAGCTTTGGTTTTTTCTGTTGACTTAGCTTTTTAACTTTTTTTTTTTTTTTTTTTGTGGCAGCTTGGCTTATCTACATGAAGGTCTTGAACCTAAGGTTGTTCACCGTGATATCAAATCCAGCAACATATTGCTTGACCGTCAATGGCATCCTAAGTTGTCGGATTTTGGGCTTGCTAAACTCCTGAATTCAGAGAGCTCATATGTGACGACTCGAGTCATGGGAACATTTGGGTTAGTAAAACTATTATATTTGGCAAAATCTTGTGAAGAGATAGTCTTGCGGACTTGTTTTGTGAGACTGATGTAATCTATTGATTCTCATCTTCATACTTCAAGAATCGACCGAATGTGGATAAATTAGACACAGAGGTCGTAAAAATAATTGATCGACTTTTATGCTAATGGGCTAATTCCTGAAAGAAATCCACCGATTCTTTGCGATAATTGACTGATTTTTAATGCAAGCAATTGATCAATTTTTATGTTAACTGATCAATTCATTTATTTTTACGACAAGTCTCGCAATGCTGATTCTGATCATAGGTGGGAGATGTAACATTATTCATTCTTCTTGTAGATATGTTGCTCCAGAATATGCTTGCACTGGTATGCTGAATGAGAAGAGTGATATCTATAGCTTCGGGATACTAATTATGGAGGTCATCACCGGCAGATCTCCTGTAGACTATAGCCGCCCTCCGGGAGAGGTTAGTCTTGATATTGTTCATCAGTAATGTCATCCGTTTGCAACTCTCACCAAGGGCATAAACTGCAGGTTAATCTGGTTGATTGGCTAAAAACGATGGTTGGACAACGGAAATCGGAGGAAATAGTTGATCCCAAATTGCCTGAAAGGCCTTCTTCAAAAGCACTCAAACGTCTAATCTTGATAGCCCTTAAATGTGTTGATCCTGATGCCCAGAAGAGACCGAAAATGGGTCATGTAATACACATGCTGGAGTCGGAGGACTTGCTGTCCCGTGAGGTATGGCCTCAAAAATAATCTCAAGCTCAATGCATTTGTATCAAACATGTTGTAATGATAATTTTCCTGCTTGAAACCTCAGGAACGACAAGCTGCCAAAGAATCTCCGGGTTCCCTCCGGAATGAAAGTCATCGGAGTTCAGAGCCGACTAATAAACAACGCAATGCAGGTACATCTGATACTAGTGAAGGAGATAGCAGTAGGAACCATGACTTGCAAACCAGATGGAGATAGTGCAACCATTCACTTTCTATGTAACGATATTTTTTCATGCTTGCTTACGCTGTTCCATCATTAGCTTCAACCGTATTTATATCTATTTTTTCCCCTCTAAAGCACTGGCACTTGTGAAATGAGTGATTATTCTCAGACTCTTTATAGAAAGAATTTCGTTTCACGTTACTTAAAGATGGAGGCATAACAATGCAAGAGTAGCACCATATATATACACACGGCTCGTCGGCCAAACCAGGTACCCATGATTAGTAAACATAATGATTGTGGCATTGCTTGTGTGAGCATTACTTTTGGGATTAGAATAAGAATCCGAACAACCTAGACTTTGGATCTTATGTTGTTATATAAGTTATTGTTGGATGATTGTTGCTGAGTCGACCTTTTAGGTAAGATATTTTGTAAATGTTGGATTGTTCATGTTGATGTGATCACGCCAGTTTTTGTCCTTGTCGTTTCATGGCAAGCTTACCTTTGCATTCACATGTGTTGTCTCAAATTGTAACATGGTTTGGTGTTAAATCGGGTGAAATAGCCGACTCCATGATCGATCATTAATTTTTGCATTAGAAGAGTATTTGGTTGGGAGTTATGTGTGAAAGTTTGTAGCATCAACTAAATGAAGTTGTCATGATTTATTTGAAATTTTTTTAATAGGAGTATTTGATTAAGAGCCTCCACTCCTCTACTTCTGCATTCACTGGAATTAAATGAGAATTTAATAGAGGGAGTGGGAGAGAGATGGGTTCAAATGGAATTTCATATTTGTGTTTCTTAGAAGGAATCCCAACCCTTGAATTATATTATATGCATGGTTGAGATTATTTCTTTGGATTTAGGTAGGTATCTTCTTCTCTATGGGGATGAGGGGTTTCCTGTAATTTTTGAAAGAATCCTTAAAATTAAGAGCCAAAATCTATCTTAGCAGATTTGTTAACTTAGGTCAATAAATAACATACTCATAAACATCTCCACAAAATAGTAAAAGTACAAATCAATCATTTTTTAAAAGTCAACTTTCCACGAGTACTCTTCAATCATTTCCTTTTCATTTATTTTAATTATATTCATTTTGCCTTTTAAATGGGAATAGTCCATCACCATATAAGACCAATAATGCTTAAGTAAACTGTAAAATATATATACGAGCCGAGTTCATACCTTTTTTATTGCGATGCTACCAAGTATTTCTTTGCCGAGTTTTATAGGCATTTTTCATCCACCGATTGCAATCTATGATTTTTTGCACGAAGACTCCTTCAACAACACACAATGCAATCTTCATTTGTTTCCTATATGGGGTGTACAATATTCTTTGATTTGTATAGATAATGCGAGAAACAAAAAGAGATGAGCAAAAGTTTTAAAGATCATTTATTTCAAGAAATATAAATATTTTTTACATAAGTAATCTCCTTTGGAAGGAGACTAACTTGTTTAGCTACACATAGTAACTAAAGGACCTACTCTTATAGAAAGAAGAATTAACTATTACAATGCAGAGAAAAAAGATTCTTTCAAAATAAAAGGAAAGAAATCAATTTTGTATTGATCGATGCCCTCCTTGCTCTACATCTGCTTCTTTATATATAGGTTGGATGCTTCCATAATTTGGCGAATATTATCTTTAAGTGAGTTTCAATGTGATGTGCCCATTATTAAAGTTTGTCGGCCCTGCCGTTAATCTTCTGCCATTCCTTTTTGCCTTTGAATTATGTATCTTTTCGGGAATCAATTCCCTATGCTGGCCATCTGCATTTGTTGTTATGCGTCGGTAAACCTTATTGGATCCGACTGGTCAACTACTTTTGTCGTTTGCATCGACAAACATTATTGATGTCATTATTTTCCATATAGCTTCGTCAACTAGTTTTGTCCACTTTTGGTTTCTTGTGGACTTGTGATTCGGTGTAATCACATGCCTCTTGTAAATGTTCGTCTTCTACTTTTTTACTTGACCCCTTGGTGTTCGTGACTTTGGTATCCTCCACTCTTCCTCTATTGCCTCCATCAGTCTTGGGTGGAATTCCTTACTAAACCCAAACTCTTTCCGGTTAGGGCAATATGAGCAAATAGGATTAACCCATGATACGCTAAAAATTCAATCACTTAAATTCCTAGCGATGCAAGAATAAAGTTTGTCAAATTCGAGATCTTCTTAAATCGCCCACTAGAATACCGGTTACTTAGGTGTTGAGGTTACCTGTTACTTAGGTGTTGAGGTTATATCCAAGCAATTACTATCTTTGAGTTTTGAGTATTGACTAAACACAAACTAAATCCTATCTATCTATCTAGCCAACAATTACAAAACATGAATCAAAACTGACAATCCTCATCATCATAGTTACTAACAATCTCAACCTCAATCAATCCAACAATACCAAGAACAAGCACAAATCGATTGTTTACAATAGAGGGAAAAACATGATATTGGAGAGAACTTTGTTGTGAACAATTAAAGCGCCAATTGAATGATGCAAACACAAATTAATCTTCCTAGAGATGGTCAATCCACTCTTAAATGACTAATCCCCTTATGATGGAGCCCAAGTAGCAGCTGTGAGAGACGATCCAGTCTACATTCTGAGTGGGCCGATGACTAGAGCTCGAGCAAGGACTTTGAGGGCTGGATTGAGTTTATTGAATAAAGATATTTGGGCTGCCAATGTTTTCAAAGAATCGATGCTGTTGGAAGAATTAGATGAAGGCCCAAAAGTGTTTAATTTAATTATGTGTAATGATTGAGCTTAGTTTAATTTATTTAGTTATTTTGGGCCAACATGTTTAGGCCTTGTTTTAATTAAATTTTGAATTTTACCCCTTTTAAATTCAAAATTTATTTCCTTATTAGTTTAGGGTTTGAGTTGCCTATATATAGGCCTTGTATGGAACAATTTTGAAGCAGTTTTTAGTTTAATAAAATTTGTGAGGTTTTCTCCTTTATTTCTGAGAGCTCAAAATTTTGAAATTCCTATTCATCCATAGGGTTTTGATTTCGACTAATCAATTGGACAGTCATATCCATTGGTGGTGTCTTCATTCATATCCTTCGTTGTTGGATCAATTCGCTTCTTGGGTCGTAGGAGAATTTATTATGGACTACGGTACTTGAGGATTTTCGAATCCAAAGGTGTTGGATCCTTCCATCTTCAGTGATCAGTTTGCTTCCACGTCGAGTCTGAGTCCATTCGTTCAAGTTCCTGGGCTGCGATCTAACCCTTCCTGGTGAGGATCGTATCACCTTAGCACCGGTGAATTAATCTTTGATGAGTTAAGATTATTAAACAGTTACGTTATCTAATCCTAACACACTCCCAAACGACCGTGGACACTTAACCTATAAGCTTCTTCCGCACAGGGATTGGATCGAGACTTATATAAAAAGATGCTACTCACGACATTTCAATCCGCGTATTGGCTGAAATCTCAATGTCAAACTCTCAAGCAATTGACTCTTATCTACATTACTTGAATGACAACAAGCTCTAGCATGTCTTAATCAACTAGGAAGAGGTAAACAAACATTCAATTGATCAAAATTATTCACCACATCATTCTATCCAACATCCTATGGAAATCTAGCTGCTCATACCTTGTGAGTTGTTCAATTGAATACAAAAGTAAAGCTTTATCCATTACAAGGTAGAAATTGAATAGAGTTTTCCCCCAATTTCGGATGATTATGCCTAGATATACTCTTCAATCTTCATTTCTACACCAATTGGATGAATTTGGCCTTGGATCCTCTTCAATTGATGTTTGGATGGAGTTGAAAGTGTTTTTGAAGTGAGTAACCATCACCAAAGTGCCAAAAGTCTTCACCAATTTCGTTTCTCCCCTATTTATAAATTATAATAAGTGAACAGACCAAGATTTCGCCTGGGACCGATCCGTCTCGCCCAGGATTGCCAAAACTCAGATACTGCCAGAAATTCCCGCAGGATCTCGCTCGGGACCAGGAAGTCTCGGTCGAGATTTGCCTCTGTAAGGTAAATCTCGACCGAGCTGAGTAGGGTTCGGTCAAAATTTGCCCTACAGAGGCAAATCTTGACCAAACCCAAACGAGGATGGATTGAAATTGTGCTCTCTTTCACCCCTGCTGCTCTCCACACTCCATCTGGGTCGAAATTCACTTAGCTCATGCAAAATTTGGGTCAAAATTACTTCAAAAATTGGCCAAACTTGCGGATTTATGCTCCATTGCTCACCTACACAACTTCAACACAACAAAACACAAAAATACAACAAATACAAGCAAAAACCTATGATATGTGGGTGAAATAAACGTGAACAATCACTCAAATGCATCGATAAATTGGTCATTTCACACATATATCAGTGCATCATATTTCAATTCTTGTGATAAGTTTCTTTGCTCGTGACAAGCTTGTTATCCCATATTAAGGATCTCTTCTTTTCGAACAAATCCTAAACAAATTTTGTGATTTTCCCTATCATGGTATTTAATAGTAATGATTCGTTCGTAGAATTATGATCATATTTGAACAGAGACTTGACTTTATCCATCTATGTGAGATAGGTCCAGAATCCCCAAGCTCGCCTGATTGTAATTTGATCTTTCGTGACCGTGGCAATTAATGGGAGCGTGATGTCTTCCAAAACTCTTTGATTTGGTCTCCGAAGCCTGATGTAGTGGAAGGCTTTGTGATTCCCTTTTCCTGCTGCTTCTGGTGTTGCACTGATAAAGTAAAGCTCTAGAACATCTCCTTGACTAAGCTATTCATTGTTAGCCCCTGTCTCGTATACCGCCTCTTGAATCCATTCTGGCAGACTCTTGAATTCATCGTGACATGGTTTGGACTGAGTCTAACGCCCCAAAATCGTACTATTGCTTGGCATCGTGTGAATTTGAACTAGATATCATCCACACTTTTAGATACTTCCCAAAAACATCAATCCTACATTTTGACGGATTAAGTCCTTGTCTGGTATAAAGTTTCTCCCAATTAGACTGGTAAACCTGCTCTTAGGTGTTGATGTAGAAGTCCCACCTTTAAAAATGATGTTTTGATGTGTCAAAACTGTGTACCAAAGTCTAGGCCTTAGAGTTATTACCTCATGTAATCCTTGTATAGGATGATCGAGTTGTAATAGTCTAGGAGAAGAGAACTGTCAAAAACTGTGGAACAGTTTTTGAAAGAGAAGCCGTCCAGACGAGAAAACTCACAAGGAAAAAGGACGAGAAAACTGAGCAGAGTAACAGACGCAGAAAAACTGTGCAGACAGTATTTTCAACTGTCAAGGATCGCATATCAAAGAAAACTGTGGACACAGTTTTCATAAAGAAACTGTTGAGAGGCTGTCACAGTTTCACGTCAAAGGAATATGTGAACAGCAAGATGCCAAACATTCATAAAAGAACATTAAAGAGGCCAATGATGAGAGACGGAGAAACACTCAGTTATGACTGGCGTACAACGTTGTTCGGCATCTGACACATCAAGTACAAGCTGCCCTGCAAAAAGCATCGCAGTGGTTCAGAAAAGGCAGAGGAGCAAGTCTACTTTACAGAGAAGGATGGACTCTGATTGGACATCCTCGAAATATTTCTACCGGCTATTTTCAAGTCTCCAACTATAAATAGCAGGAGGATCAGAGAGACACAACAGCACACGGATATATGATAAATTAGGATTTTCACCAACTTATCTGGTTGTTCTTCGACTAAATGTGTGGTGTAAAGATGGTTTTTGTACTTATTTTCGTGCATGAATTGGCTTTTGTACCCGTAATGTTGTATTTGATGAATCATGCAGGTTTTTAGTCACAAACAGAGAAGAGTTGGATTTCCAGTTTCAGGTCCACGTCCATCGACGAGACATCCTTGTCGATCGACGAGGAGATTGAAGAAGGAGCGATCGACGAAGAAAGAAAAGAGAAGATCGACGGAGGCAGCAACCACGTCGATCGACGCCATTCCACGTCGATCGACGAGGGTACTTCACCAGCATCGATCGACGCCAATCTTCCACGATCGATGCGAGTTCGGGATTCCTAGTCTGCATCTGTTTTGAAGATAAAGACATATCTACACCTAGATATTGTATGATACATTCTCCACTATTATATAAAGCCATGTAAATTCGTTTTTTCAAAGGAGAAGACATTAGAATAGTTACAAGATTTTAGTATTGAAGATTGATTAGAGATTCCCAAGGTTTTTTGAAGTTTATGTTTGAAGACAGAGTTCTGTGGAATTATTTTCGGATTCCGATTTTTATGCAATTCAGGTTTTATTCTTCTATGATGAACATTATTCTGAATATGTGTAACTAATCTCTTCCTCAGATTGTAGGGTTCGAATTATCAATGTATGCATGTTTTGATTAATTGAATTATTTTCCCTTTCCCTTCGTAGTTTGTGAAATCTGAGTTTAATTCATAATCTTGAGTTTGTTGGCCACATCTTAGGATTAACTAGTTGATTACTTGAGACGTAACTGTAATAGTTTTCAATCGAAAGAGATTTTCACAATATAATCTAATTTCTTGTCGTAACTGAAGGAGATTGATTGTAGGGATAAATATGTAGATCTTTGGAGTTAATTAATTATCTTGAGACCGAGCGGAGATAGGTAATTTATTAATCTACTTTACGAATTGTCCAACAAAGAAGTTCGTAATACTTTTCTGATGTTTCACTACGAAGTGGAATTAAAATTGGGAAATAATCAATTTATTCATTCATGTCATACTTGATAAGGAGATATCCCTAGAATCTGTATTTCTCATAATCATTTTCAACCAAAGTATTTTAAATTACTGTTTACTTTTTACTCGCAAGGATTATGATTTGAAAAACCACCAAAACCCAAAACTTTGATTTTCCTAACCAGTATTTTAAGAACGCCTGATTTAGTATTTAGGATTTTTCGTCGTTTCATTCCATGTGGGATCGATAATTTTCATTTGCCGCTATATTATTAGCTTTGCTAAGTCGCTGTTAAATAATTTAGCGATCAAATTTTGGCGCCGTTGCCGGGGAGTGAACAGAATTAATCTTACTATTAAATCTGTGACTAAAATACTGATTTAGGCTGTAATTTTTGTATTTTCCATTAATTTCCCGTATTTTCGTAAATCACATCGATCGATGCTATATCTCGTCGATCAACGTGATATTTTCTTCCTCGTCGATCGACGCTTAATCTCGTCGATCGACGCCGTATTTGTTTTCAAATTTTCAGTTTTACGTATTTCAGTTCGTTCCGTTTATTTTCAGTCTTACTTCACTGCCTCCTTTGCTGTTCAGGTAGTGCATGAGTACGCGAGCCAGAGGAAAGGACCCGCTATATTATCAACCAGATATTGAAGCCACTTGCAGAAAGATCCGAAAGAATAAGCGTGCTCAGGAAGGCTCAAGTAATCAAACAATGGAAGATAACGTGCCACAACCGGTTATTCAACCGCAACCACCAATGCTAACTGCAGAGGAGCAAGCTGTGCTTCTCCAAGAAGTTCAAGCTATGAGGGTACAGATCCAACAGTTCAACCTAGAGAGAGACCTTGAGAGGAACAATCCGAATGGAAGGGATGTTCGCCATAACCCACTGTTTGATGACAATCCCGACAATGGAGAGAATGACAACCAGGATCCGCCAGGGGATTCTGACGATGAGGAAGAAGAGGAGGCCATGCAGAACCGGTATAAACCTCGGTTCAAGGAAACAGACTTCAGGATTGGCATCAATGTCAATAATTTTGAACTGAAGACCGGATTGGTGCAGATGGTGCAGCAAAACCAATTCGGAGGAAGACCAACTGAAGATCCCTATGCACATCTGGATAAGTTCCTGATGCTCTGCAACACTGTCAAAATCGGAGGAGTCAGCAAGAGTGCCATCCGAATGCGTCTATTCGCATTCTCTCTGCGGGATAAGGCACAATCATGGTTCACTACATTGGACAAGGGGAGCATAAGCACGTGGACTGAACTGAGGAATGAATTCTTGGAGAACTTCTTCCCTCCAAACGTCATCAGGCAGCGAAGAAAAGAAATCATCAGGTTCGCTCAACGACCCGATGAAAGCTTCAGTGAGGCGTGGGATCGATTCAAAGAGCTGCTGAGATCATGCCCCGGACATGGTTTTCCGCCAGGAGAACAGGCAGAGGCCTTTTACGAAGGGCTCAATGAAAAGACAGTCAAATTGGTGGACACCACACTAGGTGACTCCGTCATGACGAAGAGCGGAAAGAAAGCCATGGAATTCTTCCAAAAGATGGCTAACAACACTCAAAGGTGGTCCTTATGCTGAACTCGGCCTGTAAAAGTAATCGAGAAAGTAGTGGAGAAAGTCACCGAACAACCTGACCTGGCAACTGAACTGAAGAAGCTAAAGGAAGAATTCGCGACTCTAAAGCAAGAGAAAGCAGTCACTGCTGTCGAGGCGATACAAGCTCCAACTGAGGGGGACAATGCTGAGGTAAATTTCATTCAAAGGGGCGGCTATCAAAACAATTACCGAGGAGGATTTCAACAACACAATCAGCAGCATAACCAGCCCTATACCTTTAATCACGCGAGGAATCACCCTGGATTCTCCTACGCAAACCCTCAAGCTGCAGAGCAACCACCACCAGGATTTGCCGTATAGGATGGGGCGATAGTGGAGAAGAAGAAGCCAAATCTAGAGGAAATTTTGGCTAAGTTCATGGAAGGCTCCACCGATACGGTAGCCAAGCTCAAACAAGAAATATCGGGCGTGAACACCAAGGTTGATTAGGTGCAGAAGCATGTGCAGATCATTGAGAATCAAGTCAGCCAGATCGCCGATGCCCTTGGAACGAAACACAAGTTGGGACAACTCCCGAGCAACACTCAGGTCAACCCCAAGAACCAGAATCAGAGGAATCAAGTGAACGCCATAACTCTGCGAGGGGGTAAGTCCTATGAAGGGCCAACGCAAGCAGGGACAAATACCCGGGATGAAGGAGAAATCGAGCAAGATGAAGAGGTCAGCGCAAATGAAGTCCCATCGACCGACGCGAGGTCTCCGTCGATCGACGAAGCATCAAAGTCCCCGTCGATCGACGCGGATGCTCGTCGATCGACGTCTTCCCCTACTCCACCTCCGAAGAAACCGCCTCTGCCATTTCCGCAGCGGTTTGCCAAGGCCAAGATGAACGAAAGGTATGCACGATTTCTGGAGACGATGAAGAAGGTGCACATCAACATTCCATTGGTCGACGCCTTGCAGGAAATGCCCGGATACATCAAGTTCCTGAAAGACATGGTCTCTCAGAAACGACCCTTCTTAGAGCATGAGACGGTCAACCTGTTCAAAGAGTGCATTGCTATCATCCAAAAGAAGATGCCAATCAAAAGGGAAGATCCAGGCTCCTTCACAATCTCCTGCGTCATCGGAAGGGAGACCTTTGGGAAAGTCCTCTGCGATTCCGATGCTTCAATCAACCTGATGCCGTTGTTAATCTTCAAGCAGTTGAAGATCGGAAGTATCAAGCCCACAACAATCTCGCTTCAATTGGCCGATCGATCAGTCACTTACCCGAAAGGCATTGTGGAAGATGTGCTGGTGAAGGTGAAAGACTTCATTATCCCAGCCGATTTCGTGGTGCTCGATATGGAAGAGGATCGCAACATCCCTCTGATCCTTGGAAGACCATTCCTGAAGACCGGAGGAGCATTGATCGATATCCGCGACGGAAAACTCATATTCAGAGTGAACAATGAGTCGGTGACATTCTCGATCTACAAGGCAATGCAGAAGCACAATGATGGAAGCTACACAAAAGAATGCCACATGATCAACTGCTTCAGCCCGGTAATGTCTTCTCCATTCACCTCTCTCAAAAGCAAACCAGATTTCCTAGAAAACTGCTTGCAACACTCTCTGTTCTCGTCAAAAAATCTGGATGAGGCAACCAAGGAAATCTTGGATCTGGTCATGGAGTTGGACGTGTTCGAGGAAATAACTCGAGAAAAAAAAATCAAAAGAGAACCACTGCCTGATCGATACAGCCAGAACAACTCAGCAAGGGTGGAAAACAAGCTCCCGTCGATCGACGCCACTGCATCGTCGATCGAGGCCGCTGCAAAAACCACGTCGATCGACGGAGGGTCTTCGTCGATCGACGGTGACCTGAGGCAGCCGTGCTCCAGCTCTGATCCACCAGTTCTGGAACTTAAGACACTTCCGGCACATCTCAGGTATGCATTTCTGGGTTGTGATGATACTTACCCTGTCATTGTTTCTGCCTATCTTACACAGGGGGAGTTGGACAAACTGCTACGAATTCTGCGAAAATACAAATCCGCCATCGGATGGACTTTGGGGGATATCAAGGGAATTAGCCCTTCGCTGTGCATGCATAAAATCATCCTTGAAGAAGAAGCCAAACCGAAGAGACAAGCACAACGACGATTGAACCCCATCATGCAAGAAGTTGTAAAGAAGGAGGTTCTCAAACTCCTTGACCATGACATGATCTACCCAATCTCCGACAGCAAATGGGTGAGCCCTACACAAGTAGTAGCCAAGAAAGGGGGGATGCAGATAGTGAAGAATGATGATGGAGAGGAAGTTGCGACAAGACCAGTCGCGGGATGGCGGTTCTGCATTGACTACCGAGCTTTGAACACCGCCACGTGCAAGGATCACTTTCCCCTACCCTTCATCGATCAAATGCTTGATAGATTATCTGGTTACCCTTTCTATTGTTTTCTTGATGGTTACTCAGGGTACAACCAGATAGCTGTGGCACCTGAAGATCAACACAAGACATCATTCACCTGTCCTTATGGAGTATTCGCCTACCGTCGGATGCCATTTGGATTATGCAATGCACCGGCTACCTTCCAAAGATGCATGATGGCTATCTTCCACGATTTGATCGAAGATGTCATGGAGGTATTTATGGATGATTTCTCAGTTTTTGGTAGCTCATTCGATGTTTGTCTGCAGAATCTGGCTACTGTACTTGAGAGATGAACCGAGACAAACTTATGCCTCAATTGGGAGAAATACCACTTCATGGTGCGAGAGGGGATTGTGTTAGGACATCGAGTATCAGCCGAAGGACTAGAAGTGGATCGGGCCAAAGTGATAGCCATTGAAAAGATGCCACCGCTGACAAATGTTAAAGCTGTCCGAAGTTTCCTAGGCCACGCCGGATTCTATAGGAGGTTCATCAAGGACTTCTCAAAGATATCTCGGCCCCTATGCAACCTTCTGGAGAAGGACGTCTCCTTCGTGTTTGATGACAATTGTTTGAAGGCCTTCGAGAAATTGAAAGAGGCACTTGTAACTGCACCAATCCTGACATCACCAGACTGGGATGAGCCCTTCACATTGATGTGCGACGCCAGTGACTACGCTGTTGGGGCAGTATTGGGGCAACTAAAAGGAAGACTCTTCCATGTGATTCAGTACGCCAGCAAAAGCATGAATCCAGCCCAATGCAACTACACCACCACGGAGAAAGAGATGCTCGCGGTTGTCTATGCCTTCGACAAGTTCCGACCATATCTGATAGGCTCAAAGACAACCGTTTTCACCGACCATGCAGCCATCAGATATATGTTCGCAAAGCAAGATGCCAAGCCTAGACTGATCCGGTGGATACTGTTACTACAAGAGTTTGACTTGGAGATCAAGGAAAGAAAAGGAAGCGAGAACGTGATTGCCGACCACCTTTCAAGACTCGAGCCACCGGTCGAAGGGGATGATCAGCAGATGATGATCCGAGAGACATTCCCCGACGAACAGATCTACGCCACTAGGGAATTGAAAGTGATGTACGAGTCCAAGACACCTTGGTATGCAGATTTCGCCAACTACTTGGTTGGCGGTGTTCTTCCTCCGGACTCTTCTCCATATGCAAGGAAGAAGTTTCTACATGACGTCAGATTCTACTACTGGGAGGATCCCTACTTATGGCATAGATGTGCTGATGGCGTCATTCGCCGCTGTGTGCCCCAGTCCGAGTGGAAACAAATCTTCGAAGCCTGCCACTCATCTCCTAGTGGTGGCCATCACTCAGCCAACCGGACCGCATTCAAAATCCTTGCCAGCGGGTTCTATTGGCCATCCATCTATGAGATCTGCCGTGGATGGATAACGGGGTTGTGATCACTGCCAGAGGACCGACAACATCTCGCGAAGGAACGAAATGCCACAGACGCCGGTCATTGAAGTCGAGATCTTTGATGTTTGGGGGATCGACTTCATGGGACCCTTTCCACCATCCCAAGGGTTCTCATACATCCTCCTGGCAGTAGACTACGTATCACGATAGGTCGAGGCTACTCCAACAGTAAAAAATGACTCCAAGGTAGTTGGGAAATAATCAATTTATTCATTCATGTCATACTTGATAAGGAGATATCCCTAGAATCTGTATTTCTCATAACCGTTTTCAACCAAAGTATTTTAAATTATTGTTTACTTTTTACTCGCAAGGATTGTGATTTGGAAAACCACCGAAAACCCAAAACTTTGATTTTCCTAACCAGTATTTTAAGAACGCCTGATTTAGGATTTTTCGTCGTTTCATTCCCTGTGGGATCGATAATTTTCATTTGGCGCTATATTATTAGCTTTGCTAAGTCACTGTTAAATAATTTAGCGATCAATATACACGCAGTTACGAAAGAATTTTGAACATATTAAAAGCTTGTCATCACTCTGTTGAATTGAAAACTCTAACACATTGAAAGCTTTCAAGTGAACGACATTATTTTTCGTGGTTCATTTATTGAACACGAGGCATTATTGCTTAAGGAATCTTCTGAGATTTATCGTGTGACCTAGTGTACACGAGGATTAAGTCCTTCGACTTAATCTACTCTCTTGGAGTTCTAACTTCTCAAGTGAGAACACAACAACCTTCCTTTCTAAGGGAAAGAAGGTTATCACAGGCAACTGCCGACCAACTTACGTTCTGGGAAGAACTAAACCATCCACCCACCGGAGAAGGAGAAGGGAGGTTTGTCCTCAATTTATTTTCGATGATTTCCAGTTCTGACGAGACTTCGAGGAGGTACCTGGCTTCGAGGAACTGAAGAAGGAGTGAAGAACAACAACTTGGGCGAGTGATCCATTCTGCTGTGGACAGTGGCTTCAACAACATTTGGCTATAGATCGTGAGAATTGTATCTTCATTACTTAGTGATTTACCGGATCAAGTTCCGTAAGGCTCCGAACCACTATAAATATCCTGTGTCATTTACAAATTACTCACTTACGCATCATGCAGTTTACATTGATTCTTTGAAACCTTCAACACTTGTCTGAAAAGTGTTGAAGTGTATAACTGTTGACTGTTCATAACTGTTAACCGGTAACCTAACCTGATGGCCAATCAAATTGTTGTTTTTAAAACTGTAGCTTAAAAACTGAGTGAGTTCAAACTGAGCTTCCTGCTTATTTAGATTGTGATTAACTGTCTTTATACTTCCGCTGCACATCATACCTACTTTGATCTGGGACCAACACCTGCCAAGAAGAAATTCTAGTTTCGTTAATATTAATCTTAGAGATGTCGGCCAAGGGCATCTGATTAATCTCTTTATCTTTAACCATGGAGGTGTTAGGTTGGCTTGATTATTCAGGGTTAGACCTCCGATCCTCAATTTTCTCTTGGGCCTGTATTTTCGAAGGAATCACCGGCTTAGAGCTTGTGCTAGGGGTATTTGATTCCACTATTTTTGTTTAATAGGCTGGTACTGCTTAAATTGCACAATCTATGCATATTTTTCGAATTAAAGAAGCATTGTCGCTGGATTTCTTTATCCTTCAATTAATTTGCAATATATGCAGTATCTGGACCTGGTTATTTGTTATATACGTTTGTAAAGTAGCAAAATTTTATATTGTACCAACCATGCATCATTTTTTAAATTAAATAAGAATAGTTATTGGGTTTTTTAATCTACAATTATTTTGAAATACATGCTGTATGTAAACCTGGTTATTTGTATTATCTAAGTTTATAAAGTTGCAGAAATTCATATTGTCATCTATACATCATTTTTGAATTAAAAAAACATTGTTGTTGGGGTTTTTTTTTTTGAATCTTCGATTGTTTTTAAATACATGCAATATCTAGACCTGGTTATTTGCATTATCTGAGTTTGTAAAATTGCATATATTTATATTGCGTCAGCTATGCATAATTTTTAAATTAAAGAAGCATAGTTACTGGATTTTTTAAACATGCAATTGTTACGAAAAGCATGCAGTATCTAGACTTGTTTATTTGTATTATTTAAGTTAGTAAAGTTGCAGAAATTTATAGTTGTTTTTTGTAGTATAATACTTCAAAGTATTTAAACCTGTTAGATCTTATTGTTGAATTTGTTTTGTAGTTGCAACAATATTTTATATTTCAATTTTTTGTACTTGAAGCATCATTACAAATTTAATGCTAATTAAGCCAATTTTTTATTAGGTTTTATTCCCAATATGTCAGTATTATCATTACTACATTATATGCTAAGATCAAGAACAAGTTGTTGTCTTGATAAACAATTCGAATCAACTAGATAAGCATCCAATTGCAACTAAGTATGGTGATGGGCCTACCAAGTTGGTAAGCCTTTACAATGCAACTCTTTATAATTGACAATTGCTACATTTATTAACGTATATGTATTATATAAAATATTGTTGACTACAAGCTTTAAATTTGTTTGTGTGTAATAATAAATTTGTTTGCTTGGCTTATAGCAACCTTTATAATTACATTCTGGAGATAGCAAAAGTGCTTTGACCAAAGTTTGAATAGTTGAAATTCCAAATATACCCTTCTATGTATTTCTTCTCTATTTATCTTGATTTGATTATGCGCTTTAAAAATGGTATCAGAGCCTAGGTGCTATTTGTATTTATTAGTAATAAGTTTTATTCTAAACGGAGGAGACACAAAAAAATCTGAACGAATGTCCGAGATGCACAATTTTTAGGAGTCCAGGAATTATTGTAGGAAACAAAACAAGATTCCCAGGAAAGGCTAACATATTGGGAAGAAAGGCTGAACTTTAACATCATTACGAGAGTTTCTAACACATGATGTGATGCAAGAGAAGCCAATCCATGTAAACACTTCATAGACGGTTATTCACATGAAGTTTAAATGTGGCACGAAATCGCGAAGATATTCAAGCTCAACAAGAACAACATCAACGAAACCATTAACGATGAAACAAAAGTGACGAGGGATCTTGCCTAGATTTAGCGAGATAGAGCTGAACTCGCCCAAACTCTCGATGGATCTAAGAGAGATGCGAAAGATGGTATAAAATTACAACAATAGCATGTATGGCGTACAAAAAAAGTGAGGCAAATTTCCTTACAACAAGATGAAATGTTTTATATTCTGTTAGACATTCAAAAGAGAATGCATACATTAGAACAATCTCAAACTAGTTCTAGTATAAGAAAACCCCAACCAAAGTCAAAGAAGAATTGAAGCTAACAAACGTAGATAAACTTTGTCAGTTGTTAAGAACTATCGAAGAATGACCACCTTTGATAGAATACAACTTTAAGATCTACAAGAATTGGTAGAATATTTTGCCAATTCGAACATGGTGGATCTAAGTATAAACGTTGCACATGGTGCACTCATTCCTCGTGGACAACAAGTCCCACCTATACAAAAGTGCCGCCAGGAGGAGATCCGGTTCAACAGTAGGGGCAACAAGCACCACCTGTACTGTACAACATGTGCCACAAGAAGAAGTCATTCAACCACAAGATGTCGTGATGAGAAATGAGCATGACTTCTATATTGGAGAAGGATATCGAATGAAGAGGATGAACATCAATAATCTCACTGGAATTAGGGTACGAAAACAAATCCTAAAGTTTCGAGATATGCCTCTAGGGAAAAGCTTAGACCCAATTCATCCATATGGTCTAATGCTAGATCTCGATGATGTCAACTTCAACGAGATGGAGAAAGTTATAGATCACTAGGCTTTATCTATGAGGATTCCAACAGGTACTCTGGATCCGAATAAAGTTGGATTCATCAGATTGTTGGAGAAGAGTCTGTTGGGGGTCGCCAAGATACTATGGTCAACCAAAAATCCAGAGTTCAGAGAAGAAATCCTAAGGTCGGAATCATTCACAACAATTATGGGTTCAAATACACGATCCCCGGACTAGACCATTGCGAGAAGGAGGATTAGCCACCAAAAGAGACAAAAGAATGCAAAGGTCATACTCAACTTGAAGCTAATCGACATGGGAAAGGACTCGATTGATAAATTCTTCAATTTGTATCGTATCTACCAATGGAACTCAGATGTTGGTGAAAAAATTTGTATGCAAATCTTCATCACAAAAATCCCAAGCCCTTGGAAAGAGATGTTCATCAACAAAATATGTCCCAGGAAATCCTAACAACGTAGGGAGAAGTTGTTAAAGAATAGCTGGCAGATTGGTGTATACAAGCCGCTTTATAAAAGAACTACAAGAAGCTTAAAAGTATGAATAAATATAGCCCTCTTAATTGCTCAGTAAATGATCTACCAACGATAATTAAGAAGAGGTCTACCGCAAAGGAAGAGCAAGAGGTATAAAAGCTCATCCTTATTCCAGAAGACAAGGTCCAAGAAAAGGATACTGGAAGTCGAGATCCAGATGGACCAGACAAAAGGCCAAACTTCGCAAATAAAGTTAAAGGAGTGGACCAGTAAGAGGCAGATCCTCACGAGGATCAACTGCATCACAACAAACTCCAATGAGGAAAACATTCCTCAGAGCTCACGCCAGACCTAACGAAAGTTTTAAAGACTGCAACTGCTGGACATGAAGGGTAAAGAGGCATATTTCAATCAATTGCCCTTAAAAAGAGGACTAAAAAGCTTTGCAAATGCACCAGACATTGAAGAAGTTGTTTACTATCAACATTTATTACAAGTTTACGAATTTGAAGACCTCAGATGAGAGTATATATGAAGAAGAGGAAGTTTCAATAGTGAAAGCTCAGATGGAGGATCCAGTTCCGAGTTAGAGTGGAGTAGAGAAACTACACATGCTGCAAGAAGATGAGACTGGGTAAACCAATCAGACCATTATTTCGCAAAGTATAATTGATAAGATCATGAATAAGAGCCTTAATATCCAAAATTATCAAGACTTATTCTCTGTGATCCAGCTTGGAAGGGTTCTCAACAACCTCAACCCAAAGGGAAGAAAGCACCATGTAATTTTTAACATTACAAGAAGGGAGATGCCACTTCCAATAGAGTATACTGTAAATCGGGTGGAAATGCAATTGATTCCTCACAGTGATATTCAAGAAGTACTTGGGACATTGAAACCAGAGATAAGAGATGCAATATTCTGTATTCACATCGGTGCTATTCAAATCATTCTTTCGGCACTTCCAACAGGAGTGGATACGCCAATTAATATTTCTATATATGATAAGCATTTCACAAATGCCAAATACGGTCTGCTGGGAACAATCTCAGGAAACCTATGTGCCAAGAAAATCATAGGAGTCATCTATCCTAAGATATCTTATAATTTTCAGGATAGGGATTTCAGTCAAGCCCTGGCGCTCTATCAAGACTTCAAAGGGAAGGATATTAGCTACGAGGGAAATCGACCGTTCTCATTGACGTATTAGGTATCTTATGCGCTTTTCAAATTCTCATCACACAGAATTACTTTAAGGAAAGAAATCCATTGAGATACCAGATATCTTCGAAAAAATGGCACGTGTCATTGCTCCAAATATATCAAATATACCACTTCCAGAGCTATGAATATCCGGTTAGGAGATAAGCCATTGTTGGGATATAGTGCTAGTTTCAAATTGGGAAATATGAGGCTATCTCTCTAGGGAAATAGAGTTGTAACTTTACCATGGGGGTAGTCTTCCGGAAGACGCTCATTACAAGAAGACTCTCGACCACCAAGGCGTAGTAGGGTAAGAATTCAATGGCCAGGGGGTTGGCGAGAGATTGATATGAAGTTTGATGGTATAATATGGGAAAACCACTTCCCAGGTGATGTCTTGTATTATCTGCAACAACCAAGGATTGGTCACTACAAAGCCATAATTGATATTGATGCAGTGACGATTGACATTGAAGGACGAGCAGGAAGAGAAATAGGAGTCCTAACTTTAAGACTTGACTTCTTGGAAATGTTCAAACCTTGGGTTAAGAAAGAACATGGGATGATGATTACTTTCTTTGGATTGCAACTTCTGGTTGGATGACAAGCTTATTATTCATATACATCTCTATTGGGATGTTGTATGAAAACTATAAGGCTGAATATTTTGCAGTCTATATTGATTTAGGAGCAGGAATCTGCACAACAAAACGAGGAATCACTGAAAATCTCAATCCAATTGTTGGAAGAGATTTCTCAAAAGAGTTTTACTTTTATCTAAGGGAGTAGAACAATCAGAAATCTTGATCGGTGGAGTAGGACACACATATTGGTATAAGGTAAAAACTCTACCAATTTATTTCCATGATACATGAGCAGACATCTTGTTAGAAAATAATTTCCTTTAAATGTTCAAAATCTATACGCATAACAACATCAACAAAGACTAATCTTCAATACAGTCTGTGATTCATTGTCCAGCAACTTAAAGGGAATTTAATAGACAAATGCCACTTAGCTTTCACAGGAAGCATGGTGATGAAGGACGTCTTGGACACCCAAAAATGCAAGACCAAAGAAGATTTGGGGAAGCGGGTCTGAGTTTCAGATGCCTTAATATCACATCAAAATATTAAGGAAGAAGTACAAGTATCCCTAACTGATGTCAAGACAAAGATGACAAGATGCTACAATGAAAATCCTCTAGCATGGTGGGATAGAAAACATCTCTGAAGGTTAAGATTAGAAAGGAGTTTGAGTATGTTAGATACACGCCTATCCTGATGAATATCAACGATCAAAAGGATATGCGAGCTATCA
Organism: Plectranthus barbatus; assembly: GCA_026898455.1. Taxonomy (NCBI): domain Eukaryota; kingdom Viridiplantae; phylum Streptophyta; class Magnoliopsida; order Lamiales; family Lamiaceae; genus Plectranthus; species Plectranthus barbatus. Next base: position 116,507 of record JAPKLW010000867.1, read on the forward strand.
TCAAAGAGCATCTTGATCTCAAGCTGATCGAACCAAGAAATTTCATATATAGTAGGCTGGGATTCTTGATAAGAAATCATGGAGAGATCAAAAGAAGTATACTCAGGTTAGTCATTAACTATAAAGGAATTAATGATATTCTTGAGTTTGATGGATACTTTATCCCGAGCAGAGAACACCTTATAAATTGTATACGCAATGCTAAGTTATTCTCAAAGTTTGATTGCAAGTCAGGTTTTTACCAAATCCGCATGGTGTCTGGAATGTGATGCCTATGGGGTTATAGCCAATGCCCCCCAGATTCTCCAGAGAAAGATGGATAATCTTTTTAAATATTATTTCTCATTTTTGTTTGTCTATATTGATGTTATACTTATTGCATCAAAAATATATATGAGTATGCCAAACACCTTGAGATTATTGTAGTTATTTGCCATAAGGAAGGATTTGTGTTGTCTGGAAAGAAGGCAATAATTGCTACTCGGAAAATGGATTTTTCAGGTATCAAGATTGATGAATCAGAAATTATTATGCAAGATTATACTGTGAAAAAAGTGCATAAATTCCTTGAGGATCTCAAGGAAAAGAAACAACTCCAGAGTTTTCTAGGGGTTATTAATTTTGCAGGGATCTTCATTAAGAATCTAGTAAATTATAGGAAGGGGTTCAACAACCTTCTATAGAAGGACACTCCGTTCATATGAGCGGAAGAACATCGTGAATAGTTAAGGCAAAAAAGAGATATGTAAATTTTTTTCCAAGTTTACCATACCACGGGATGAGGATAACCTTATTTTGTATGTAAATGCTAGTGACCATTGATGGACTGTGGTGCTTACTAAAATAACACCAAATGGAGAAGAGCCTTATAGATACTGTTGGTCCTTAAGTTTCAGAGTCGTCGTGTTAGATAAACTCACGAAATGCAGCGGAATAATAAATCGTCACTTACACTTGACGTTTTACCTTTCAAGGTTAGTTAAGCTCGGAGATAGATTAAGTTTCTTCACAGTTATACACTAGCAATATGATTGCTAGGTTTCAAATCTTATGAGCAATGTAACATTAAAAGAACACAATATTTATAGTGGTTCGATCCAACAAGATCTACGTCCACTCCTTAGCCGATACACTAAGAATTCACTAAGTAAGTATACAGATTACAAGGATTCGCCTTTTACAGTTAAGTAGGCAGTGAGCTTTCGGCCTGGCTACTTGACAGCTATCCTCCGATAACCTGAACTCCTCAGATGTTGGTTCAGCTGGGTCAAGGGCACACCTTCGAAACTCCTGCCTTGCCTGATTTGGAAGTTTTATAGTCATTTCCTGACTTTCCTTGAATACGGCTAAGTGCCCGTCTGAGTCTAGACCTTTTCAGGTGTTCGACTGTTAGATTCTTTCTGAAAAGAAAGGAATCCCAATGATTGAGAATTCTTGAATGCAATCAAGAATATCTTCAATGGAGTGTCAGTAAATTAATGAGCGACACTTCTGGTTGTTGAGAGCTTTTAATATTCTTTCACAAGGCTCTCAACTGACTACTTTTTCTTTGTTCACTTTGTCAAAGGAATCTTTTGCTTGAGTGTTCGTGAATGTCTGAAGTGAGAATAGCAGTTGTGATTCTCTCTTTTGGACCTTCCTTTTATAGTTGGAGATTCAAATCTTGAATCTCCATATCCGTTAGACACAACGTCTCTTTTGTCCGAGAGTGATAAGACTTGTTCAGTCACTCTTTGTTCTCGATCTGTACTTTTCGAGCTTCTTCGGGAAAGTCTCGTCCTTTGTTTGTGCTTTTTGTCAGAACGGCAGTAAGGCTTCAGCCTTTGACATTCTGCTCTACAGATGGTTGTTAGCGATCTGCTATATGTCTTGGTTTGCTGAATATTTCTGTTGACACTCGATCCTTTGACTACTATTCTGCTAGCATTCTCCTTGGTTTGCTGATCGTTAGCAAATGCTAAAGCCTTAGCATTCTGCTACCGCATGGTTTCTAGCAGACGCTGTCCTTTGATATCTGCTAGGAATAGCGCATGTTTTCTAGCAAACGCTTTCCTTCGATGTCTGCTAATCTATTACAACTCAATAGATGACCTATACAGGACATTACATGATATGCTAGACTATCTAGAATTCAGCAAATGATCGACCAAATGCTAAGGTTTGATTCAACAAAACCTTTTACAAATAAATCCTAAGGGAGATTTTAGGAATAATTTCCCAACAATTTCCCCCTTTTTGATGCGATCAAAGCTTACTATCATTTGCTGAAGCTAAAAGGAAGAGTGTCTGTGTTTACAAAATACTAAACTATTCTAGCAAACTAACACAGAGTTTATCCACCTTAGTTCAAGAAAAGTAAAAAAATGGAATTCCCCCTCAACAAGTGCTGGGAAATATTTCTCGATTAAACGCATAAGTAAATGCTGCAGAGGTAATATGCTAGGAATCCTAACACCCAAATAAAATTAGCAGACATATTACTTTTTCAATTTCAATCCAATTGTTTTCAGATGTGTTGAATACACAGATAGTGTATTTCAACTAAGAAACACGGTGAAAATCAGAGATTGACAATGAGAGGTTGTCTCTGTCTGATCAATTTTCATTCAAATGATATGTCAATTACAAGTACAATGAAAAATATTAGACAGAGACAAAATAAGAGCTAGCAGAGAAAAAAAAAATACCAGAGGAACGGAGGAACTCAGGAGTCTGGAGCAGGTTTCTTCATCTTGTCAAATTCATCGAATTTGTTTGAGGCTAGCTCCACGAATTTGTCTAGAAGCTCCTTAGCAGATGCACGTTCAGCAGCCTCTGTTTCCAGATCCTTGGCCAACCGCTCATTCTCTTCTTCGAGCATCTTGATTTTCGCTTCTGTTTCCTTCTGTTTGAGCTCAGCTTCTTTCCGTTTGAATTCTTCAAGAATTCTCCTCTGTTCTTCTTTTGCAGCTTCAAGATTTCTCCTCTGTTCTTCTTTTGCAGCGGCTCTTGATTCCTTCGCTTTTTCCTCTCAACAGCTTCAGCAGTCCTTCTTTCTTCCCCCTCTTTGATTGCATCCAAAAGTCTGGAGGAAAAAGAGTTCACCTTGGAATCCACTCGCTGTTTATGCTCTGCTACGTCTGTCTTTATTTCTTGTACAGAGTCCTTGACAGAGGAAATGTTGGACTCGACTGTGTCCACCCTGGCCGTTATGGTATCAACGTTGGATTTGACTACCGCAATTTCCCTTCGTATATCCGTGGCTTCAATCACCATTCTCTCAGATATAGTAGACACCGCGCTTTAAACGACCATTTGAACAACGGAGTCTAGGTATGTTGGAAGATGTAGCGTGCTAATCGGAGTAGCAAGGAAGGATGAGGTAGTAGGAATGATGACTGCTTGACTCCTAGCAGTGGAGGTGGAGATTTCCTCCATGACTACCTCTGTCCTTTCTGTGTTAGCAGTTTCTCTTTGATCAGAGGTGACTAGCAAATGTATTGTCTCCTCGATCCCTCTTTGAAACTCGGCTTCAGCAGCAGCGTTGACTAGCAGATGTATTGCCTCCTCGATCCCTTTTTGAAACTCTGCTTCAGCAGCAGCGTTCTCAGCTTCCTCGAGTCTCTTTGCTTCTGCTATAGAGAATGCTAACATGTAGGCTTGCAATTCCTCCTCTTTGTCCTGATAGGCGACAATCTCGAACGTTTGAGTTTTGTACTCTGCTGCTGCAGCCAACCGGGTTTGATGCAATAATTCTTCGAGCATAGGGAGTTCTGCTTGGCGTTTCTTGTATTCAGCAGTAGCTTCGGCTTAACGTCTTGAGAGTTGTATGTGTTCAACAGTTAATTCGTCGGGAGCAAAAGTTGATTTTGGCAGAGAATGAGGAGAGGACGTTCTCCAATGAGCCTCAATTAATTGAAGCCTTTCGCTGACAGCCTTATCAGAGTATTGCTTTGTGCAAGGAGATTGATCCATCCATTCGTTTGCCCACAATTCCTCATGCTTCCAGAATTTCAACCCTTTCCAAACCATAATTATTTCTCTTTCCTCCATACCAAGTTCATGAGAAATGTAGTCATACTTCTTCCACTGTCTGAACTCTTCTCCCAATATCTTCCCTTCAGGAGTATCTTCTTTCAATACTCCAGCAAATACTCCTTTTATTTCCCCCTCAACCATCAGGGACACGAATTTATCAATTTCTTGACCTAGCAGATCAAACTTAGGATTTGCTTTACTTCTTATGAATGATAATCGAAGTGGATCCGTGCCTTTTGAGGGGATCAACGTCAGAGTTTTAGCATCATATATGCCTGTGGATTCTTTGTCAGAGATAACATCAGGAAGAGCTTCTGGGTGAGGAACTTCAACAGGAATCACTTCTTTACATCTAGCAGACGAATCTTCGACAGCAGTCTGTGGAGATCGTGTGTCTTGCTCAGCAATCTGTGATTGGCAAGCTCCATGCTCAGCAGATGAGCCACCCTCCATGTGTTCAATCTGCTCAGCAGAATCTTTTCTAACATTACTTCCCTCTTCCTCGATTCCAGAAGGTCCTGCATCTGGATTCCTGATGCAGTATTTTTTTATCAAGTAAAAATTATCGAACACGAAGACTCAATTCGCCCGTTGTTTAAGTAAAAGGGACTGATTTTGGAACTTAATATCTAGACGCGATAAAATGGTTTTGAAAGATCAATTTTAAACTACCTAAAATTCTAACGTTTAATGTAACAAGTAAATAAAATGCCAATCAACTTTCTTGAGATTACCATAGAGAGAGTAGTTGAGGAATATAGGATGGATTGGGGTAGATTATGAATATGCTTGGATTTACTAACTTTACGAAACAATTTCAATAAGTTGAGTTGGGTCAATTCACATAACTCTAGTCATTACCCTTAGTACCGGTGTAACAACCGTAGATCAATCTCAATTTCAACCTAAGTCTAGGTATGTTAATCTCGATTAACTCCCAAAAGCTCAATAATTTAATAACCTAGATGCCAATTCACCTATCTTCTAAATGAAACAACACCTAATTATTATTGCAATCCCCTCTAATCATCAAACCTATCAAGTTAGTTCATTGAGGCATACTTTCCAACACATGGTGATCAATCATGAAAGGAACACAAATTCAAATCCACAATAATAATCAAACCCTTGAAAATTTAATCACTCAAATCCAAACAATATTCAAATCAATCCCAATCACATCCAAATCCTCAACAATGAGTTTAGCTACTCATGAATACAATGAAAAATGTCAATATCCCAAAGTAAATCATGAAAGAGAAAGGAGAACAAGAAATCTTTGGATTTTAATGATGAATCTTCAAATCTAGCTTCGAATCCTTCCTTCCACCTTCAATTCCGAGCCTTGAGATGTGAAAATCGCTTCAATCTCGTGCCTTATTCTCTCTAGGGTTTTCAAAAGTCGAACCCTTACTTTGTAACATCCCTTGGCCTTTTATAGTTGAGAAACCCGCAACTTCAGGCCTTTTGATCCCGAACGGGATCCTCCTTTGCAAAGTTCCATCCCGAGCGGGATGGAATAAACTTCTCGCCCAAACATCCCGACAGGTCCTGAACGGGACGAGTGGGTCCCGAGCGGGACAGGCTTCGGCCTTCGCATTTTTCTCCTCCATTCACGCCAGATTTTCGAGTTCCGAACGCAATTTTTGCCTCCCGAACCATGGTCCCGAACGGGACCGGCCTCGCACTTCCGTCAGTTTCTTCTTTTTTCCATCCCGAACAGGACATATACGTCCCGAGCGGGATTTGCTTCGTCTATAACCTCAATTCAGCTCCAAAATTCGAGTTTTTAACACTTTTCGTGTCCTGCACACTCAAAACAACTCTAGAACACCAAGTGAAGGAAAATCACTGAAAAGAATAGATGTGTGTGATTTGTGCATCTTATCCTCATCAAATCATTCAATTCATATTCCAAAAACAGTGCAAATTACGCACATATCAATTCCCTGGAAGTCGTTTGGATGCTCCATGATGTTCTTCATCAGAATTGCTCTCTAAGTCCGCAATCAACTTTACTTCATTGAATCTGCCTTCGTGAATTGCCTTATCAAGCTCTTCATCTGACATAGCATCTTGCGAAGCTATGATAGCTCCTTTACTGCTGATTGGGGGAATGGGAACAGAGATCCTTCCGTCTACAATGCCTTTCCCTTCCTTGGCAGCTTGTTCTTTCATTAGTGCCTGTTAGCGGCTCTCTTCTGAGCCTTAAATTCTTCAGCGGCTGACTTGATTCGTTCGAAATTTCTATCTCTTCCTTCGAACGTCATTTCATTGATGAACTCCATATATTCTTTCTTCTCGAGCTCTTTCAGTTCAGCTACGCGCTGTCTCTTAGTTTTTTGTCCTCCCTGAGTACGCTCTTCTTTGGTTCTGGAAGACCTGGGAATGTATTCTAGATCACTTTCAGCAGTGTCCTCTGTTGTGTCTTTAGCAGACACCTTCTCTGCTACAATGTCAGCAACATCCTTTGCAGTGGTTTCAGCAACCTTCTTTTCTTCTTCTGCCTTTTCTGATTCTTCCTTCTCAGAAAGTAGCTCCAGCCTTCTCCTGGTCTTCTTCTTCGCTTTAGGTGCAGGAGGGGTGACTTTGGTTCTCTTTTTCGTTGGAATTGGTATAGCCATAACTCCAATAGTAGGTGGAAGCTGTTCGGCTTCCTTTGCAGTCATTATCTCATTGATTTGATCAACAGGTAAATTCCCCAATTTCTCAATTTCCTCGAGATTTTTGAAGCAATGCTCTGTCTCAGCGTTTGTTTGCAGTAGAGCAATCTCTTCTGCAGACATAGGAATAGCAGATTGTAAGATTTGAGGAGCTAAAGTGGACGCATCAGGCTCTTCAGGAGACGTGGGTTTGTCTTTGTCCACATTAGATTTCCCTGTTAACTTCCGAGGGTTTTGGCTACTCACGGGCTTGGGCTCCTTCCTTGTTGCTGGGATGTAATCTGTAGGGTTTAGACTTTCACCACGATCAACTCTTGTATTGGTGAACAATATCTCCAAGTATTTACTGATCTTTAGCCCAAAATTCACGTTCGACGAGAACGTTCCATCTACCGCCATGTGATCATTTTTCCGAGCATGTTCAGCCCATCGCTCGAAAAAGAATTCCGCCCAATTACCCTTAATGTTATCGATCAGGGCCATCATAACAGAGTACTTCTTGGCAGAGAGTTCGGAGTAGGAACCAGCATCACATTGAAGTATTTTGATTACTATCTCCGCTAGAAGCTTGTACTCATCAGACAGAGTATTGATTGGTGTAGCAACCTTGAAGGCAATCGCCTGTCCTTTTTTGTCTTTTAACTCCCCTGGCTTCTTCCAAAGATTCCACCGTCGCTCCATTTCGGCATGGTCATTCATCTTGTATTGAGATATCTTGGCCCCATAATTTCGAAGCCCAAACATTCTAGACAGTAAATCAGCACTAACTTCCACAATATTTCCATAAATGCTAGTTTTGAAAGATTTTTTATCAGTGCTCATAACTGCCCTAGCATAGAATTCCGAAACCATATGAGGGTGAAATCGAACAGGTTCAGCGGAGAGATATTTTACCAAAAGTTCGGAGTCGAGTAGATCCAAGATCCATTTTGGAATATGTTTGGTGGCGAGAGGCATATATAGAATTATGTCCTTCATAATTTGCGCCAGACGCCTTTGCTCCCTCGTGCGAAAGGCCTTTAAGAAATGGCCTCTGTTTGTATTAGCAAAGAAACTTACTTTGAAATTTGATAACACGCAGATTAAGCTTTCTTAAAATATAAGATAAAATCTAATCCCGAAAAGGCTAGATTAATCCAATGGCAAGTTGAATATCAATACTATGTATTTGATATTATTGTGATAGAATCTCATGAAAATATTCTTGGAGATTTTTTAACAATAGAATGAAGGGATTGAAACTGACTTCATCCTTGCTACTCAGAGGCAATTCACAAAAAACATGGAATTTCTTCAAAGAGAGTGACAAGAGTTATGTCTTCATGCTCATCAATTAGGAAGAATACATCAAGTCAATTGTAACAAAGATGATGAGTGAATACAAGCATGTTTGTGGACTAAAGGACAACTTTGGTCAACAGTCAAAGAGCCAGTACTCTGGGCTATCAGGTCACCACTAGTAAAAGGAGAGTTATTAAATTTCTGCGATTTTACAAATTTGGATATTGCAATAACCAGGTCTAGATATTGCATATATTTCAAATTAATTGCATATGAACAAAAACCCTATAATGCTTCTTTAATTAAAAAATTATGCATAACTTGTACAATATAAATTTCTGCAACTTTACAAACTTGGATATTACAAATAACCAGGTCTAGATATAACATATATTTCAAATTAATTGTTGATCAAGAAAACCATGTACCAATGTTTCTTTAATAAAAAATTATGCAAAGTTGGTGCAATATTAAATTTTGAAACTTTACAAACTTATCTACTACAAATAAACAGGCATAGATAATGCATGTATTTCAAATTATTTGCATTTTCGCCAACACCAAAATATGTACATATTGTTAAAAAAATGCAATTAACCAAATAAAAATGAAGAATTAACTGTTGGTCCCAAGATCGGGATTTTATACACACAATGGAAAATTTACTTGTCAAACTTGCACTCACAAACTAGTTATTACTCACCAGTTTGTGTTTCTGAAAGCTTATGATTGTAAGTTTAGTTCAAGATTAGGTTTCAGATATACTTCAATAATTAGATAGTGTTGAGTTTTAAATCCTTACGAAAAATAAATAAATCAGTAAATGAACAAGGATTTATAAAGATTCGAACACAAGAGCCCTATGTCTTCTCTTCAAACCTTATGTCTGGAATACACTAGGTTCTGGAACACAAAGGTTCTCACGGTCTATTGCAAGCTGATGGATGCAAGTTTCCACCAGTTCAGTTGCTCACTCGCCCAGGTCGTTGCTTCCTTTGCCTCACAGATCCGAAGTGTGGGCACACCATGCAAACTCTATCTCTGGAACTTGGGAGCTTTAAGGTTATTTGTGGAATCGCCGATCCTTTTGGCTAAATGCCTGTAAAAATCACAGCTTGGAAAAGCTTTGACTGTTATGTTCTTATTTGGAACACCTAAGAAATAACTTGTGCTTAGATAGCAACAAGTCTCGTGTCCAATAAAGCACACGATGAGCTTAAAATCCCTCGAACTTGCAAGCTTTTATAATTGATTGTTCGACGATGATTCTCATAGATTTGTAGATTGTTGAATTGGGAGAATTGGTAACCTCTCTTCTACGGACACTACATCTATTTATAGACGGAGTGTGAGTGGTTTGAAATTGTAGCCGTTGAGAGACATTTGGAAGATGTCCAATTGGCGCCTCTCTTCTATGAAGGACAGGTTGCTTTTGCAGAAAGTTTGTACCTGCTGGCTTTTCTGAAACAGGATGTTGACATCGTACTATGTGTCCGAACGACTCTTCTAGTCAGTCCGAGGAACCAAAACTGGTCCAACACCATCAGACTTTAAGTAGTCTCCATTCTTAAAGTTTGGTCTTCAGAAGGATTCCTACTAACTTGTGCTTTGTATCTCTGTGTTCGAGAATGATAGGCGAGAGTGAAACTGACCAGTTTCAAGTTGGTGACGTTAGCCAATTTTCTTATTGCAAAATCTCCAAACTGGTACTAAGGATTGTAGCCAGGTTCTTCTATCATCTTGCGGGACCAAACGAGAGAATTTCCACTTTGTCTTGATCATCTCTATTACAACTCAATTGATATCCTATACATGACATTACATGTTTTTCTCAAACTAGAGCTAATCTAGAGACATCCTAAACTGGTGGTTTCTATACATTGTTTGACATATCAAAATGCAACAATAAGTAGGAATACTTCCTAATAATTTCTCCCTTTTCAATGTTGTCAAAACCACCACTAATGGTAAAGAATCAGTTTTTCGAGTTTACAAAAAATATTCTATCAAGATCTAATACTCATAAACTTAATTCTTTAACTCAGCCTGCCATGTGAATCTTCCCCCTCAACAGGAGATATTTTTCTCGATTATAGACATTCATGGCTAGAATTGCAAACTGACGACACTAAAGAGTGAGGCAATAGGTCTTGAGACAACGAGTCATTCTCTTCAAAATAAGCAGAAACTTATATTATTTCATTGATTTGCTTACAACTTTATGAAAAGAAGTAATGTACAAGTACAATGAAAGCAATAAATTTGGTCTTTTGCTGGAGCTAATTGCTTCGCTCCATCTTCTTCAGCTGAAGCTGGTGATTGGGATTCAGAGAAAATCCAATACATGTTAGCCCACCTCCTCCTCACCAAAACAAATCTCACCACTTGTTTATGGTGGAGCTCCCGTTAGAAAAGTCTCACCAGTTGTCATTATATACAGCCTATCACCATATGCAAGTTTTGCCAATTGTTCTATGATGGCGCTTCTGGGCCGGCAAGCATACATGTAGCACAAGTTGCTTTGAACAATAGAATCTGATTCAATGAGTTGCGGTTAGCCCCAAACTAGAAGCAAAGCTTGACCAGAAGCAAAAATATATAAATTCAATATGCATCACCTTACTTCCAGAAGCTTCTCCTTCGTCTTCTTTCACATTCTCCCTCGCAACCAACACCGGAGGGAGGAGAGGGGAAACAGTGATCTGACCTTGATGCTTCCCAGAAATCGTGGTGAAGTTCGATTGAGGTCAGACCACAAGGAGTCCTTCCACTTCTTGTGACGTAAGGAAGATCCTCCTCCGACCCACATGACTATTCTTCATATCACCAATGATGAAATAGTCCCGGTTGATGGAAAGGATATCCGACGTCCCTTCGGCTCTGAGGTAAAAACCCTCGCCGAGAGTGGAGAGCTGATGAGCTCGAGAATCATCTCAGAAAGAGCCTTTATGAGAATGATGATTCTCTCTTCTAATTGAGCAACTGCACGATCACTTTGTTCAAAGGCACCTTGCTTAAACTCCGGTGGTTTTAAGGAAAAATGCCATTGTTGTTGGAGATATTTTTGAAGGATGAGTATAGCTTTAAGGATTACCCAAGTCCTCCTTAAATACTTGAGGGTGCAACATCCTATTCAGATCTCTTGGGATTTCGAAACGTCCCAAATCCTTAAATGATATAGATGAGATTTAATCTTCATTTAGCGTTCGCGATGATGTTACAGTGCTTTAGGCATGTGTAATATCCCCATTCCCTCCTTCCTGAGTCGCTCGCAAATCAGCATTAAATGAAGCGTGTTAACTTTGACAAACCGCTCCAAATCTCCCGTTCTTTACAAGTTTGTTGACTCGGCAAACTCTTCTATATCTAGATTAGTTGCTGACGTGAAAACCTTATCCGCTCAGAACTGGTTGACTATACAAACCGATAAAAATGCAAGTTTGTACTTTTCTTCAGAAAATCAAAACTAAGAGCTCAGACCTATTTTTATTCCACTTCTTCGTCAGATTATCAATAAAAATAAGAATGAGAGCTTGAACTCATTCCTCTTCAGAGCTAATCTCTTCAAACTCTAGTAGACCGAGTTTGATGCACAACTCTCTAAATCTTTCTACTGGGAGTGGCTTGCAAGCTGATCTTTCGTTCAGATGTAATCCACCGAGAAATCTTTCTTCTCCACGTGATCTCAGATAAAATGATGTCATATATCAATTTGCTTAGTTCTATGAACTGGATTCTTCGTGATGCCCATTGTATTATTGTTATCATAGTATATAAGTACACAACCCGAAATAACATCATAATCCATCTGTTGTTGCTTGATCCATAAGACTTGAGCACAACAACTTGCAGCAGCCACATATTCGACTTTTGTCGTGGAGGTTGCAACCGAGATTTTCTTCTTGTTGAACCAACTTATCAGTTTGTGACCCAGAAACTGACATGTACCACTTGTGCTTTTGCAGTCAATTCAGCATCCTTTGAAGTCTGAATCTGAATAGTCACTGAGAGTAAGCTCATCACATCAAAGATACAAGATTCCTAGTGATTTGGTGTACTTCATGTATCTCACGATCCTTTTAGCAGCCTCTATGTGTGATATCTTCGGATTGACTTGAAATCTCGCACATACTCCAATGACATAAGATATATCTGGTTTGCTAGATGTCAAATATAGAAAGGATCCAATGATGCCTCTGAAACTGGTTGGGTCAACTGATTATCCTTCTTTATTTGGTGTGATCCTAACACTTGGACTCATCAAAATTTTGAGTGTCTTTGTCTTCTTTGAACAAAACTTACAGATGAGATCCTTCGTGTACTTTCTCTAATGAATGAAAATTCTTCGAAAGATTGATGAACTTGAAGTCTAAGGAAGTATGTCATCTTGCTATCATACTCATCTGAAAATTATTCTGCATAAGTTGGGCAAAATTTTCACACATGGATGAATTCCTTGATAAAAAAAAAATGATACCATCCACATATATTTGGACCACTTGAATGTCCTCAACATATTGGATAAGGAAGAGAGTCTTGTTAATATTCCTTTTTCAAAAACTGTTCTTCAACAGAAACTGGGACAAAGTCTCATACCAAGCTTGCGGTGCTCGTTTTAATCCATAGTGCTTTCCGCAGCTTAGAGACTTTCGTGTCTTGCTAAAAACCAAGAGGTTGTTCACCATACGCCTCCTCTTTGAGTTCTCCATTCATAAAGACACTCTTCACATCCATCTGATAGACTCTGAATTTATGATACGCAACATAGGTAAGAACAACCTGATTGCTTCCAGTCTAGCAACTAGTGCGAAGGTCTCATCAAATCGATGCTTTCACATTGTGCGTATCCCTTAGCAACAAGTCTTGCCTTATTTCTGATTATGTTACCAACTTCATCCCGCTTGTTCTAGAAAAACCCACTAGGTGCCTATGATAGAATGGTGAGTAGGACTATCTACCAAGTACCAAACATTGTTACAGGTGAGTTCTAAAAGCTCTTGTTACATTGCGTTGATCCAATCTGGAACTTTTAGAGTTTCTCCAATCTTTGTTGATTCTAATTGAGATATGAAGAATGAAAGCAACGTACTTCCATGCCTCGTTCGAACAAGATTAGAAACATCATCCAATACAACATCTTCTCATAATGTCGAAGCCATTTGGGTCGATGAGGCTCGCTGACTTCAATGAGCTATACAAATGATTCTGTAGTGTGCACTCTGGAAACTGGGACTTCTGAAAGATGGTAGTCCTCCACTACAATTTCTCTTCCACGAATTGGTTGATCAGCGGCTTGATCGACCCTATTTGGTGTTGATTCTAAAATTGGTTCTTCTGTAATTTGATCTTCGCCATCCTACGAACTCTCAGAAACTGGGATGATGATATCATCATGTCCTACATTTCCTGTTTCAATTTCACCAGCTCCTAACTTGCCGGTTAGGTCTTCGTGATTTGCCAGTTCCGTCTCTGGAGTATTTTCTTTTGGACCTTCTTCTTCAGGCCTAAGCACTCCAGGTTGGATTCCCCCAGATTTGTGCTCTTATTTTGGGTAATCAAATCCAAGGCCTCAACAAGTTCATTAGCATCACTGGCCCTCTTGGCTATTAGATTACCAACTGAGGAAACTGGTCGTGAAAATGATTCACTCATAGATCTAGTCATGTCAATCGGTTCATGATTAGAGTTTTTTAAGCCCGATTGTCCATTGACGTCATTGACCTTATGAACATCCTCAGCCAGTTCTTTCATGGTCATGCGCACTAAAGTAGCTTCATAAAAAATAACATTGCATGTTATTTTTACAAGTCTGGTTGTCTTGTTAAGTACTCTATATCCCCTGTGAGAAGGATATCCATATCTTAGGAATACACCTTCATCAACTTTGTGAGAAAAAGTATTTAACTTTGACTTTCAGTTGTTATGAATATAACATGGACAACCAAAAGCACAAAAATGAGCTAAGGAAGGCTTACGACTATGATAGACCTCATAGGGGGTTTTGTGCAACCAACAGTTGAGTCTGCTTTTGTTCTGTGTGTAGCATGTTGTAATTACAGCTTCTCCCCAATATCACTCACTCAAATTGATCTTTGCTAGCATGGTCCGCCCGACTTCTTTGAGCATTCTGTTTCTTCTTTCTACTAGGTCATTTTGTTGAGGAGTTCTTGGAGCAGACTTCTTATGTTCAATTCCAACTTCAACACATAAATTCATAAGAGGTCCATTGCAGGATTTGGTGTCGTTGTCTAATCTGATCCTCTTGACTGTGACCCCACTTTCATTTTGGATGAGCATGACTAATTCTGAAAGTGTTATCTTTGCTTCGTCCTTTTTCTGGAGAAGTTTCACCCACATATATCTCAAGTAGTCGTTCACTACTACAAGAGTATACATTTTTCCTCCAATTGTGGGTAGAATCACTGATCGAAAAAGTACATGTGCAGAAGTTCCAAGACGCGTTTTGTACTGGCACTAACTATCTTGTTCATGATGCTTTAGTCTGTTTTCCCAGTTATGCCCTCTTTCTTGAAGACACCCTTGGGTAGACCTTCTACCAGCTCGTGCTTGGCTAAGTGATTGATCATCTTGAAATTCAGGTAACTTAGCCTTTTGTGTCACAACTAGTTTGATTCTCCTGAACTGGTGACTACAAAGCAAGAATTTGCATGTCCACTTTACCAGTTACCACATATAAACCTCCTTTACTTATGTCTCTGAGCTTGATTTCCTCTGAGGTTGATTTGACATTCTGCTTCGACAAAGGAAATGACATAACCACTCTCACTAAGATGACTGATGTTTAGTAGGTATGCTCCAAGTTAGTGATGAAGGATACATTCTTTATGATGATACCATTTTGTTCCGCGCATCCCTTTCCAATAACTCTTACCTTATAGTTGTCACCAAACATGACTTGACCATTATGTGATTTGTGAGCAGATCTCTTTCTTCAGTTATGTGAGTAGAGCATCCACTGTCGAGAATCCTTCCATTCGTCTATTTCTGAAGCTGATAAGCGTGTACATGTCCCTACAAAGCACAATTATGCTTTAGGTTCCTGAGTAATTGCTGGTCCTGTAGGGTTAGTATGTTGGATCAACCCTCTGGTTATCCAAACTTGAGTTACGCTTAAGGCAAGTAGCTTATCATTCCCTTTTACTGCCACCTTTCCCTTCCTTCTAAAATAATGCATGCTTTTAATTTGTGGAAGAGTGAAGGTGTGTGTAGTCTTCTTGGATGTAAGAGACTTCCCAGTATGACCTCGGAACACAGGTTCCGGATGTGTGTGGTTACCATGTGATTTATTAAAACTAACTTTTTGACGAACATGGTTAGCCTTCCACGCCACGCCCTTGGAAACATAACTTGATTGGGCTCAGGCCTCAAGTAGGTGTTTCCCCTATTTGGTATGTTCCTCCTCTCATATATGATATGAGATTGGATCTCTGCGAAGATAGGTTGCTTTTGCAGAAAGTCTGCACCTGCTCCTGGTTTTCTTGCACATGATGTCGACATCATACTGTCTGTCAGAACGGCTCTTCTAGTCAGTCCGAGGAATCGAAACTGGTCCAACACTAGGATCCTCAGACATTAAGTAATCTGCATTCTTAAAGTCTAGCATTCAGGACGATTCCTAGTGACTTGTGATGGGTTTTGTATACTGAAAGCATTTATTATAATGATTATACAATGGTTTATTTCTCCTATCTGTTAACAATCTTACATGTATGAACAATGGTATCCTCTTGTCTCACCGATAGGGACGATCATACGGCGTGTTGTAGATCGCAGAAGACAGTATGATCACTTGACCTAGTGAGACATAAACCTGATCACAGTCGAGACAGCGTATGAGGATAAGTCTGTCCGGATGGCTGCGGCATTATCGGGATAAGTAGTCTGTCTTGGTTACTTGACATGCTGGTACGCAGAGGTGGCGTATTGATGGACCGCAGTGAGATGTATTTGTCTGTCTGACATCAGTGAATACGAGATTTCATTATATTGATTGAGTCCAAACCCTAACGAAGGTTCAGGGGTTTGCACGGGTTGACTGTTGCTTTGAATTGCCATGGTGGAGAGCCTAAGTAACGTGCTCGTATATCCGCATCTTGGGTAACAGCAGTTCGTGTAGTACCGCCTGAGACTGGGTTTAGGTAACCATATCCGAGTAATAGGATGGGGACATTCCCTGAGGAGCTCAATAACATTCATCGCGCCAAAGTCCTGCAGGCTGATTAATTTCAGGCACGAGTGATAAGGTTTGAGTGGTACTACTCAGGAATTATGAGATATTAATTAATTGTAGTTAGAGCTTGTCAGGGGCTCCGATTAATTAATGGATGTCCGGTAACCTTAATATGGGGATTCTCAATTAATGCAGCCCGTTCTCATAACGTGGTAATAAAGGGGTAGGTCAGTCTTAATTCTGTGGTGAAAAAGAATTAATATTAATTAATTAATTGTGTCCTTGGTTGTGGACATGGGAATTAATTCATTTATAGGCACATTTTATTATTTGCATTAGGTCCCAGGTCTGGCCCAAATTAAATATGCTGAATTGAGCCCAAAAAGGCCCATTAGGGTTTACAATCTGTTGGGAAAATTCTGTTTCCCTTCCCCAGTTGATAGATTAGATCTTAGTTCTGGTGTTTAAGTGTTTTGGTGGATCAAACCCTAAGTCCAACCAGCGTCAGTTGTCTCTAGAATAGCTCTAGTCTCAAATGTAAAGTCCTGTATAGGTATTTTGAGTTGTAAGTCGCAGCTGATCAAGACTCATGCTGGCTACTATTCACCAGCATGAGATGTGCTTACCAGTTGAGGGATGCCTCACCAGCAAGCGACTGACCAAGACTCATGCTGATACTGTTCATCAGCATAGAGTTGAGCTATCGACTGGCTACTGTTCACCAGTGGGAAGATTTCATCAGCAGGAGGCTGACAGATCTACCAGCAGAATATGTGTTCTGGTTGACACTATTCACCAGCGGTGAAGCCACCAGTCACGGGAGAATTCAAGAGATAGCATCAGACAAATTGGTAGACCTTGATTGTGCTAAGGCAAGTCACCAGCAGAGACTGCCAGCACAAGATCACCAGCATGATCTGCCAGTCGAAGGTTATCATCAGAATTGAAGATTCGCTCTCCCGAAGACATAGAGACAAAGAGAAGATTCGTCTGAGGAATGTGCTGACAAGAAGGACTTTAAGGACGGCTAAATTAAAGTCTAATCAGCTCAAGACTCCAGTTCTTGATTCCCTACTGACGAATAGTGCCGTTCTGACACAAAGAGATCTGTGTCAGATAAAGCGGTCGCAGGCATGGCGCTTTCCTGAAAATGCTACCTGCAGCCGTCCGAAGTACATCTGGAGTCAGAAGACCATTCCGGATGTGTGCAACGACTAGTATTTGAATCTGAATCTCACGACTATAAATACGTGAGATTCAACAACATTCAATACTCTGGATACTCTTCTCCGAACGCTCAACTACCGAAAGGCATAAACTTTATTGCAAACAAGCAAATCGTTCGAGGCTTTTCTTAAAGCTACTCCGTGTGTCAATCATTTGAACACGAGACTCCAAGCTTCTAGCTTGTGAGTTATTGATCTCATTTGGTGTTCTTTCTCATTCCGAGGAAGAACATAGCAGCTCTTGAGCCAGCCAGCTCCAGAGTTATTACGGGCAGTTTTGCCGCCAGCAAGAGTCAAGTTCTTGGGAGAACTCAACACCCAATCAGTCGGAGGAGGAGGTTGAAGTGACGTGCTCGCACTCCATCCATCTGACGAGAGTTGAAGAAGGACAAGGACCGGGAGCGGTTGATCCAGTGGACTGGTAGACGAGGCATCTACCAGCTGGAAATAGATCGTAGGAAATCTTGTACCGGATTACTCCTTTTAGTGAATTTCCAGTGCTTCGACTGGAGAGTGGACGTAGATCAGTTGATCGAACCACTATAAAATATCCTTGTTATTTACTGCTTTCAGCATTTACTTACTGATTTAAAACCCAGCACCCAAGTGCTGGAGTATAACTGAAACCAGTTTATAACTGTGCAAACTAGACTCTAAAATTTTCTAAGTCCTGAGTCATCAGCTGACCAGCCAGTTGCCAGTCAGCTGAATACTCAGTTGCCAGTTGACTTACCAGCTGACAAGGTCCCAGTCAGCTGTGTAACCAGCAGAGTGCAAGAAACGAACTTACGTATTTTCCGCTGCCAAAGTATACCCTGATATCCGGGACCAACACAATCCTAGGTCTATAAATAGACAGCTCTCTCTCATAAGTTGCAACAACACAGTTGAAACACACTAAACCTAGAGAGAGAGTGAGGAGTCGTTTTTGGAGAAGAAAGGAGGAGAATTTCGATTCTGGTCCTGCTCAGAATACAGATCTACGGAGTCCTCACCAGTAGTAGATCTGAACAGCATTAGGACACAGCCCTGAAGATCTGATCTGGAGAACAGAAATCCTATTTCTTCCTTTTCTTTGATTTCGAATTTATTCTTAGAAATTAGATTTCTAATTTCTACTTCCGCAGATAAATTCGAATTGCGTGGTTGAATTCAAGTGGAAGTTCAAACGCAAAAGATCGGATCAGAGACTACGGAGTTACGGTAATCCCTCAATCCACAATACTGGTTATTAAATTCATAGGAGCATGCTAGGGTTTTGTGAATTTAGATTATGTGCAATATCCATAAATCGATCCGGTTCAGTTTGATTTTGGTGATTCGGTTTACGAGAAAACCCTACAACTTGTTCTCTGTATCTCTGTGTTCGAGAATGATATGCGATAGTGAAACTGGCCAGTTTCATGCAGGTGACGTTAGCCAGTTTTCTTCATGCGAATCTCCGAACCATTACTAAGGATTGTAGCTAGTTTCTTCTATCATCTTGCGAGATCGAACTGGAGGTTTCCAGTTTGTCTTGATTAGCCCTATTATAACTCAATTGTTGTCCTATACAGGACATTACATATTTTTCTCAAACTAGAGCTAATCTAGATACATCCTAAACCAATGATTTTAATGTATTATTTAACACATCAAGACACAACGATAGATAGTAATACTTCCGAATATTAACTGACATGAGTTTTCAGGTGTTTTGTGTGCAATTTTTTTTCTCTCCATTGTCAATGTTGAATTGCGTGGTGACAAACAAAAAAAAATTCACAATAGGGATTGCAGTTCGATTTCATATGGAAATTATAAAAAAAGATGCGCAACTTTGTATAAAATCAATTTGTTTACCTTTAAATGGGTAATTATACTATCCCGTCAAATTTCAACGGCAACAGAAAACAACATACTACTCGCCTTGGGTGCGAAGCAACTACTTGTCGTGCGTCGATGACAATCAAAAAAGATTAATCAGACGATGGGTCTGATGATTTTTGGCCAGTCATAAAGATTCAACTAATTTATGCTCGAAAACTCTATGAGATTTTTGGGAATAGTCAGTTGTAAATTCTCAATTTTTGAAAAAGAATTGTGTGCCCAAAATAATATCATCACTCTAAATTCAGGAGATTTGAAAATTAATTGTGATAGTCAGGTGGATAAAATTATGAAATAACACTGCAAGTTTTTAATTATGCTTGCTAATGCAGCTTTTGTTATTTAATCTATTTTTTAATCTAAATTGTCTTAAGTTGCTATGCTAAGCTTTATTCTCATATTTCATCTAAAAGGGTATTTATTACTTTGATACACCCTATAATATAATATAATATAATCATTCATATATTTGTATGTTGAACTTAAATTTTCTTAAACTTTTTTATCAACACAGGTTATTCAACGAAAGATATGAACACTTATATTTTTAATAACAAAATACTTTTATATATTTAAATAAATTAATTAATATTTAAAAATAAATATAAATGGTTATGTTTAAAATAAATAATTCTAATATTATTAAACGATTATGAAATTAGTTGTATGATTATATTTGAGATTTTCGGTGAATAACCTGTGTTGATTAAAAAGTTTTAAAAAAATTAAATTCAACATGCAAATATATGAATGATTATATTATTATTTTCTAAATCAATGAATGGTACCATAAGATGAATTATGTTAACTTTTTATATGAATATTATTGCATTTTTTAAATATAAATATATTTGTACATTAATAGATAAATTTATATTAGTTTTGGCATCAATCGATTATTAAAGGGACTATTCTACTATAATATATAGATAGAATAGAATATTAATATAAACTAGAAAAAAAAACATAAATATAAATATAAAGAAAGGGGCCAAAATGACGAGAATATGAAATTTTAAGGTTTTCACCTCCGCCGTTTCCCCACTGCCCCACGCTGCCGTCATAGTCATTTCCCCGACCTCCACTGCTATCGCTTTCTCCATTGAATCAAATTGATAGAGAAAAAAATAAAAATTAATAAATAAATAAAGGATCCCGTCTGCAGCGCGGGAGAGAGAAGAAGAGTTAGTTCATTGGCCATAGGAGGCATTGATTCAAAATCTCGGTCAAAAACAACTCTACACCAAATGCAATACAAAAGTAGCTAACACATACACCGTAGCTAAATGGCTCGTTATTTTTGGACAGTGAAAAAAACAAAATTGGCTGAAATGCCTGGAACAGACATGATGGTGATGAAAAAGGAAAAATAACTACACAAAAATATACATATCTAAAGAGGTCAAGGCCGAGGACGAGGACGAGAACGAGGCACGAAGATGGAAGATGAAACACCCAGAATCCCTTGAGGCACGCCAGGCAGAATATATTTATATATATACATCACATTGCAACATAACACATGGGACTGTGATGGATCAAAGAAGCAGCAGCACCACCACCTTTTAAACATGCTATACAGTCTCTGTGCGACTCGTAGTATGTATGCTTCCATGACACCTACGTTACGTTTTGTCTCCCTACTTGAAATTAGAAAAACCTCCTCCTGAAACCCCGAGTCGTCGCTTGATATGATCGCATCAGCAAACCAACACCGATTCCAACACCAAGGCACATCCCAAGTCCTATTCCCACACCTACCCTTACACCAGCGTTGAACCACGAAAGCTGCCCATCTTCACCAGGATACATATCTTCAGAGTAATAGTTGTATGCAACTTTCCCATCCGACTCATCATCATCCACATTATTCACCATTAACTGCAAAAACCCAACTCATTGAAATTGGTAACTAAAAAATGAAAAGTTTTATCAAAACACTGCAGGCAAAGTCTCTTTTGGCAGCCACTTTGAGAAATGGTCATGACAAACTGGGAAAGAACAAGACAATGAGTAAATCACCATTTTTCTCTGCCGTGCAGCATAACAGCCAAGTTATTTCTAAAACTTTTCTAAATAAGTCATTGACGCACTCCTTTTCGAGTCGACTGTGTCATTTCACAAGCCCCATTAACTAGTATTTCCATTGGGCATGCGACGCTTTCTGGAGAAATTTTCAGTAAACCATTCATAGGTATATAGTTAAACTTTTGCAGCCAACCATGACATTTTCCAAACCTAAAGGTGGGCAAAGGGCTGCCTCCTACCTCAGGGTTAAGGCCACCACCCCAAGAGCATCGCACTAGCAACATAGAAATACAAACCAGAAAGACAGATGTATCGTGGAAGAAGTATCATTAACCAAACACCTTCAATTTAGAGCTTCAAGTAGATATAGCATACTTGCACTCAGGATGTCAACATAGTCTTATGGACACTCTACCATAAAAATACATTCTTAAGGGAAAAATCAGATCATATGCATGAATGCGTGCAATCAGATCACATGCCTCGAATGTGATCATTTTCTGGGACAATAACCTGAAATTCTTTAAGGGAAGGACTTATCTTTTGGGCCATGAATATGTGCGTCATAGTTTTCATACAAGTAGCAGATATCAGAAATTCTCTTATTAACAAGCATGTGGCATAAACAGAGTAACCTCTAAAGTTCAACTTTGATCTAACAGCTCGGTAGACTATTATCCAAAAAAAATGGTAATGAAATAGCCGCCAGTATCATGAAATCACAATTAAAACCGGATGCAACTAACCTAAAACTAAGTTTCATGTTTATGATGCACAGATATCGAAGTTACTTAGAAATAAGGGCATCATCAGCTACTGAATCAACATTTATCAGATTGTATCTCAATCCTTCTCATTCATATTGATCACCCCCTATGGTTTTTGGTTTTGCCTCTCACGCTTTCCATGAGACTGCTTCAGCTTCAGCCTATTACATTTCAGCACTATTTTGCATAACTAAATAAATGGCACTATCTTTCAGAAATCCTAGGAAATTCACATATATCATAGAGATATGCTCATTAGCAACCTTAAAGAACCAATAATCCGAACAATGACAATTTCCTACAATTTGATAAGAAACAATACAATAAATTATCAACTCCATAGAAAGAAGCCTGAATCCAAATCACCTGCAATTTTCGCTGTCTGGCCAATCCATTACACACACTCCTTTTTTCCTTGCCCATCTCCTCCTCCTCAGGAATCGCATCAAGCATCATTCCTTGTCTCGGCTTCCTCCGCGGGGTAACCAACACCGTCTTCATCAAAATCACAGGCGTTCCCGAACAACACCCGGCTACATAAACCTCAATGGATGGAGAACCCCCTTTCCTCGGATGCAGGAGCGCCGAGCTCTTATTAGTAATCGGCGTCGCAGCGTAGCATTCGATGCTCCACCCCAATTTCGAATCGTTATCTAACGCATCAGCTCTCTCCAACGATCCACATACGATCAAATCCAAGTCATCCCTCTCCTCGCACACCTCGAATTCCGCGGGGCCCGATATCCTGACGCTATCGGTGCTCACGTACGTCACCTCGGAAGAATCCTTGTTAACGCGATCCCGACGAAGAGTGATGGAAACGGCGTCGGATGAGGGGATGCGGGCCCCGTTGATTTCCAAGGAAACGCCAACCTCGCGGCGGAGGTGGCGGAGCTTCAACTTGTCGGGTAGGTTGTCCACCGCGCAGGGGGCGATTCGGACGTAGAAGAGGCGGATTTCCAAACAGCCGCCGGAGAAACTCGGCGTCCGGTAGATTGATAGCTGCAAATCATCCCCGTTTTTGTCCATACTCCAGAAAACGAAAAACCCCCGCGCGTCCGACAAATGATATTGTGTATAAATGGTGATGGAATTGGGGAATGTGGTTAGGGCAAATGGATGAGAGGTGAAGAGAAGAAATGATGTGAGAAATGGGAAGGCACAGGGACAAGTGGAATTTCATCATCACACGCGTCCATCCCACAATCTTTTTATCTGCGGATCCTGTTTTTCGCCTCCATATTTATATACTACATCCTTTTTTTACGCTTCGGGTCGGGCCGGGTCCTTTTGTCGTTTCTTTGTTTTACACCAAAGTTTTTAGGGTATTTTTGTTTGAACCAGGTTTAGTTCAACATCTTATATGGCTGAGTTATTGATCAAATCAATAAAAGATACAATTTAAAATAGAAAAATATGATCGAAAAATTCAATGATGAGTAGTATCATGATTTTCTGGGAAAATGTATTGTGAATAATAAAGCGTTTATGATAAAATATTACTCCCTCCGTCCCAGGACAGTCGCAACATTTTCCTTTTTGGTCCGTCCCAGAACACTTGCAACGTTTCCCTTTTTAGAAAGTTTTTATTAATTAATTATTCACTAAACCTACTCTACTCCTACCCTACTATCTCTCATATCTCATTATCTCTCCTAATCATTAACCTACAAATCTAACCCCACTAACTTCTCATCACTTTTTCTTAACCTCCGTGCCGGGTCAAACGTCTCAAGAGACCCGGGACGGAGGGAGTAGAAGTTATATATTCAAATAAATGAGGACTTTTTTTATATAGATATGGAGAAATAGGAAAAATACTTGTTTGAAAATGATTATCTGTAATGATACATTCAAAAGGAGATATTGTTATAAATAACGCTTCTAGTGAAATTGCTTCACTTTTGCTACTGAGAGGACGGACAATACATTCACGTTCCAAGATTTTCATAAATCTAAATGAAGATTCTACTTGCAATATTCCACAAGGAAACTAGTGAAAAATAGTCTTATATTCCCTTCCATGTTGTTTATTGTTTTGGTGTGTAAGCAAGTTACCAGGTTGGAGTGTTTCTAGATTAGCTCTAATATGTTCAAACTTGTAAACCATGTTAGGATGTTTATCGAGTTGTAACAGATGTGGTCAAGACAAACTGGTTTTGAGAACTGGCCCACCAATTTAGACTACGCAAGAAGATAGAAGAAACTGACTACTAGTTTGTGATTTTCACATCCAGAAAACTGGCCGAAGTCACCAGTAGGGTCGACACCAGTTTGAAAGCCTAACTCGCATATAGAGACGAAGAGAACAAGTCACAGGAATCCTTAACATGCCAGAGTTTAAGAATGGAGATTCCTTAAAGTTCGAAGATCTCTCAACTAGTTGTGATTCCTAGGACTAGTAGGGTCGTTCTGACACAAAGTTGTAGAGTCAACATCCATTTACAGAAAATTAGGAGTAGGTGCAGATTTTCAGGAAAAGCAACATGCCCTTTGCAGAAATGAGAGGCTCCGGATTGGACATCATCTGTTATGTCTCTCAACGGCTCTTATTTCAAATATCTCACACCTCGCCTATAAATACATGAAGTGCTCCAGGAGAGAAGACCACCGAAACTTTGAGAAAGCAAAGAAACTCTGTGAAAATTCGAACTCAAGATTTCAACTTTCAAGGCTAACTTTTAGCTTACCATGTGTCATATTTAGACACAAGACTCATTGATCACAAGCACGAGTTATCATCTTAATGTTCTTACTTTCCAAGTAAGAACATTACCATCAATGCATTGTAGGGGTTTTTCGTGAACTGAATCACCAAATCCAAACAAACAGGACCAATCATGGATGTTGAATACGACAGGCAATTCATCAGACCCTAGCATGCTCCTATGAATTTAATGCGTGGATATAGAGATTACCGTTAATCCGTAGAGTCTGATCCGATCTTTCGCGTTTGAATATCCAACTTTAATTCAACCACGCGATTCGATTAAATCTGCGGAAACAGAAATTAGCAAAACCAATTTCTTGATTTAATCGAATAAAAGAAAAACAAAAAAAAAAAAGGGAAGAAATCTTGTTCTCCAGATGAAGATCTGAATCCCAATGTTGCTCAGATCTGCTACTGGTGAGGATTCCATAGATCTGTGATGTGTAGGCCGGAGTCGAATTCCCTCATCTCCCAAACACACAGGTGCCGCCCCCTGTGTCTCTCTCCCTAGGGTTTCGAACTGATTTGAATGTTCTGTGGTGGCTAGGGTTTCAGAGAGAGAGTTATCTATTTATAGACCTAGGGTTTTAACCCTAATGGGCTACTGGGCCATTTTTTTCAGCATATTTAATTGGGTCAGACCTGGGACTAATGCAAATAATAAAGTGGGCCTATGAATTAATTAATTCTCATGTCCACAACCCAGGACACAATTAATTAATTAATATTAATTCTTTTTCACCACAGAATTAATATTGACCTACCCCTTTATTACCACGTTGTGAGAACGGGCTGCATTTATCTGAGAATCCCCATATTTAAGGTTACCGAACATTCATTAATTAATCGGAGATTCTGACAAGCTCTATCTACAATTAATTAATATCTTATTTTCTTGAGCAGTACCACTCAAACCCTATCACTCGTGTCTGAACTTAATCAGCCTGCAGAACTTTGGCACGATGAACATTATTGAGCTCCTCAGGGAATGTCCCCATCCTATTACTCGGATATGGTTACCTAACTCCAGTCTCAGGCTGTACTACACGAACTGCTGCTACCCAAGATGCGGATATACGAGCATGTTACTTATGCTCTTCACCATGGCAAATCAAAGCAACAGTCAACTCGTGCATACCCCTGAACCTTCGTTAGAGTTTGGACTCAATCAAGAACGAGATCTTGTATTCGCTGATGTCAGACAGACAAATACATCTCAATATGGTCCAATATAAGCCACTCTTGCGTACCAGCATTTCAAGTAACCAAGACAGATTACTTCTTCCGACTATGTTGCAGCCATCCGGACAGACGTATCTTCAATGCTGTCTCGGTTGTGATAATATTTATATTTCACTATGTCAAGTGATCATACTGTCTTCTGCGATCTACAACACGCCGTATGATCGTCCCTATCAGTGAGATAGGAGGATACCATTGTTACATGCATGTAAGTTTGTATGACAGATAGGAGAAAAGTCAAGCGTATACTCGTCGTAATAAATGCTTTATGTATACAAAACCTAACAATCTCCCACTTATACTCAAAACATTACAATATCTATTACAGAGTATACAGTGCGTCTATCTAGCCTGGCTATCACGTTAACCACTGTCAGTGGTCAGCATCCACCTTAGACCCAGCTCATGAATATGTCTTTCATAAACCTTCTGCGGCAAGCTCTTTGTAAATGGATCAGCTAGGTTGTCTCTAGTGTCAATCTTCTTGATCAGCAAAATTCATAAAACATCATCATTAGTCAAATAATCGATCCATTCTTTCGCTGAGAACCAGAAGACATTTTTGGAGAAAGAAATTAAGGTTCTTCGATTTAATAATTGGGGATCTCAGTTTTGTTTTGAAAATTTTTGATAGTAAGGGAAGATAATGTATTCTCGTGAGTGAGAGAATAAATGGTTCTTAAATAAATTGATTGAATGTGAAAATTCTGGAGCTTCCTGTGTGGAGTGAGAGAGGAATACAATGCACTTTTGTGGTGTAAAATCGTAAATGAAAATAAAGTGGGAAGAAATGTACAAGAAAAAAAACTTTAACAAGCAAAACTACGTCATTCACCTATTGCGCAGTCAGACGAAAATAAATTTAATTCAATGTCATTGCCACATTGTAATTAATAGCTGAGTCAACAATGAAATAACTCTGTTATGGACAAATGATAGATTTCCCTAACGGAGTTAATGTTCAAGATATAATTCAGAAAAAAAAAAACTATAGGATAGAACTCTCTAATTTGACAAGCTTTGGGATGTAGTAGTATTTTCCTATTTAAAACTTTGCAAACTAAATGAGTCATATAATTATTTCAAATTAAATCGGTCTAATGGATTGAAATATTATTGGACGGATAGCCAACAAATATTTTTATTTTACATTTACAATATACATAAATGAGCTTTGATATTGAATTCACATATAAGAATTGATTCATTCTATCCCCTATTCAAGGCGCATTTGTGAAACCGTCTTACTTGTGATAAAGAGATCATGAGCTCAAAATTATCCGATACATCTAAGTGTGTTACTTTAAATAAATAAATTTTTATTTCCAAAAAAATTGATTCATTCTCAACTATTCACTATTATTTGAGAAGATATTTCAAATTTGGTATTACATAAAACATGTACAAATGCGGTATCCCCAACAAGAAATATACAAATCAAACTTTCGAGCATAATAATAAAAAATAGTATATCCCACTTTCTTGCACAATGACATAATATTCTTCACGTGACTTTCTTGTGAATTCACGAACATCTTCTATTCAATAAATTTGATTAAGTAACCAATAATTTAATTTTTTATTCAATAATTACATCAATATATTTATCATATATATTATTTCACATGGAGCATAAATACACAATTACATTAAATAGAGTCATCAATTATGATCTGAAATATTAGAAATGGACTCTAATATCAGATAAATTGGATTGTGTATGTCTCCTGTAAAAGGTATATTATTAAAATAATATTATTGATAATGTACACATTATAGTATATATGAGATGATGTAAACACTCATACTATATTTTAAATGATTTTAAGATATTGAAATTTATGTTCATGTCAACCTAATAATTTAATTGAATATAGTATGATATAGCTCATATGAGAATTATCTTAATAATCAATACATTACTTTATAAGAAAGCTTGTATGTATTTAGAGAATTGAAATATGCTCTTCTAAAACTAATAAAAATAATATTATCTACTTAAAAAAGAATATTGTTGGGGTAAAAATAATCAAGTCTGATTTTGGATGAAAAATCCAACATTAAAACTCATGAAAAGTCTAACTCAGCTTGATTATAATGTCTTGAAGTGAGAATGCCTCAAGGCATCCCTAGAGCGCAATTCCATCACCCCATAGTTCTTGTGACAGTTTCACGTTGTTAGGAAATTTCTTAAGTATTGACGTGTCAAATAAATTCAGTCGTCAGTTATGATATATTGAACCAACTAGATAGGATAGGACTGATAAGTTTGAGTGTTTTCAAACTTGTAACCATGTATATATTTATTGAATTGTAATAAACTAGAAATCAATTCACCACTTGAAGCAAAAACCAATCTGAGACAATCACAATTAAATTCCAGTCAGTCACCGAGATATTAGCAGAGTAGGAGACTTAACTGATCAACTCAAGTCAAGATAAATATATAAAGACAAAGGCCTGAGATAACAAAAAGAACAAGTCAATCAAAAAAAGACAAGGGATCTATACAAGAAATAAAGAATTGGTTTTAACCTTATGAAGTCTAAAAAGTCTAAAAGATATCCTGTTGAAGATACATTGGACTGATTTGGAGCTGTTCTGAACTAAAAGCTTCAAAAGCATAATCTGACAATAATACACTATCGTACATAAAGGTTTATATTTGTGTTTGATATACTTCTTTTTATTTTTGTTAAATATATATACATATAGTTTAACGCATGATATAGAAAATAATTTATATTATAATATATTAAATATAATATTGATAAATAAAAATTAAATATATGAAAAAAAGTTTATAAAAATTATTAAAATATATAAATTTGTTAATTCTATCTTAATATTATAAAACTTATATATTATTAAGGTTTAATTATTGTATTACTCAATATTAGTGTATTTCAAATTATGAGTTACATATTCGGTCGATTCGAACCATCCCTGATCCAACAAAATTGATCAATTATAAACAAATAAATAATTAAAAATAAATTCCTTTAATACGAAACGGAAGTAAACCGGTATTATCCAAACATTGACGGACACGTCACCCCTTAAACAATAACTGCCCATCTCCTAGCTCCCGACACGTGGTCGGCTCAGATCTCATCCACTTCTCACACACACACGCAGTCGGTTGTTTCCTTCCTACTATATATATCTCTCTCTCTCATTATAGCTCAAAAACCACACAAAAAACCCAATATTTCTGCAAAACCCAAATTCAATTCCAACTGACGCATCGGACCTACGATTTCTCCTTTTTCACTCGCTGTTTATATCTGTGATATCTGTGATTCCTTCACTGTTTCCGTCTGTGTTTCCTTTTCTTTTTCTGTGGATTTGAGGTGTTGAATTCGAAGTATTGATCATATATACATGGTGTCGGTGTACCGGAATCCATTGCCGAATCAGGATTTCTCGCGTTTCCACGGGTTATACATGGTAGGAGATCCGACGAAAATGCTGCCGGTTAGTAGAGGTGACAGTAATATGCTTCCGATGGCGCCGCCTGCGAATGTGAGCTCGGGTGTGGATGATCCTAATAAAAAGATTCGAAAGTCGTACACGATCACCAAGTCTAGAGAGAGCTGGAGTGAGCAGGAGCATGATAAATTCCTCGAAGCGCTTCATTTGTGAGTGTTTTGGATGAGTGACTGTTTTTATTTTTTGCTGACGTTTGGCGATGGCCGAAATTAATCTCTTGGATGTTCTAGTGAGGATAATGAGTTGAACAAAGAAACTCTGGGTTCAGAATGAAGCTATTCAAGCTTTAATTTGTTAAATTATCCTCTTACTTATTTTGAAAGTTATTTTGATCGTAGACTGCAACTAAATTGGGAAATAATTGTTTTGATCTTCAATTTTTCTCTTATCACTGATGACTTTATGCACTTATTTTTTCTCTGATTTACTTTTTTCAACTTCAGATTTGATCGTGACTGGAAAAAGATTGAAGCATTTGTTGGGTCAAAGACAGTTATCCAGGTAAAAACATGCTGAACCTTTTACACTTGAGTGTTAATGCAAGTGTTTCTAGGCTAGTAGCTACGTGATTACATTTGAATGAATGCTGGAAGTGTTGAGCTATCTATTTTCTTGTCATTCATTGAATGATTAATAGGTCAGACCTATTTGCAATATTTAATTCAGAATGTGTGGAATATTAACTGTCATGGTAGATATTGGTCAATTTAGGTATTGTAAGCTATTTGGTAAAAGCTGCATGTGGTTTATTCCTTGAGTTTATGACTCCTGATTCTTTCAGTTTAAATGACTTCATCTTTTTCCAGCATGCCCCTATGAAATTGTTCTCCCTAGATGGCAAGTCCTTTTTATCTGCCAACATTTTAACTTTCAGAGTTCATCAATTTTCAAATTAGTTAAGCTTAGTTATTGAAGATGATATTTGCCTCAAGGTGATTCATAGGAGACTGCTTTTAATAAACGTTGTTAATATTACATTTTTTTCCCCAGAAACTGAAAAGTGGCATTTTGCAGATACGTAGTCATGCCCAGAAGTATTTTCTGAAAGTCCAGAAGAATGGTACCAGCGAGCATGTACCTCCACCACGTCCAAAGAGAAAAGCTGCTCATCCTTATCCGCAGAAGGCCTCGAAGAGTGGTTGGCCATCTCTGATTTTCTTGTGAATTTATTGTTCTTTTTTTCTTTCTCTGGTGACGTTTCATTGTACATTACATTGGCCTTTGTAGCTGTACTTCGAAACACAGATCGTGTGCAATCTTTAGCTGCTAGAGTGGAGACTGGATATGCAGTAAGGCACGATTCATTTTCAATTCCCAGAGATCCTATTGGCAGTGCGCCTTCATCTTCTTGTAGTTACAGTGTTGTGCCAACTGAATGTTTGCCACATGTTTCAAAAGGTATTTTTCTATTCCAAAACAGATGACCTGCCATTTTTTAGGATGCATCGGCAAATTGTATGTTTTGGTGCTCCAGATGATGTATAGCCAACATTGCCAATATTTATAGCAGTGGCAAATGTAGTACTCCTTGTTTATGGGCATCTAACGATCCTTGCTGTCTGTTGTATATATATATCTGTTAAGTCTTTGAGATCAACATACATCACTGCTGAAAAATGGTGTAAAAACTTCGTGCTCAGATTTTTGAAATATGCATCATGAATTAATGGTGAGACGGTGCAACACAAGATGAGGTCTATTCCTCATTGACTGTTATCTTCACATATTAGTCTGTGAGATCAAAAGACTTGGTTAAAAATGTGGGAGAAACTGTCATGATGGAGTTTGAATTGATCCATGTTAAAAACTGAACTTATGCATATCCTCCATTTATTTATTCTGAAGTTTCATTTCTCAATCTGTATGTCATACCCGTATCTATGGTCTATCTACAGCTAATTTATCAGTGGAGTTGATATCATGATCCATATTTAGGAGTACCATTTCTTTTTTTGATTGGTTGCTAGGAAATAAGAGCAGTTCATGGCATTACTAAAAATTATCACTGTTTTTTTTATTTATGCAGTAACGCCAGATTTTTCTCAAGTTTATGGGTTCATTGGTAGCATCTTTGATCCTACTGCAACTAATCACATGCAAAGACTGAGAAAAATGGAGCCTATAAATGTCGAGACGGTGAGCTGAGGTTTCTGTGATTGAACTTGTAATTTGGACATACATGGGAGCTTTCACGGTTTTTTTTTTCAATTGGTTTATGGATTTTTACCTGCTTAGATTTCGATTTACTTACTAATTTGAATGTTCATGTGGTTATCAACTCTATAAATTGTTATGCAACAATTAGTTAGTTGTACAAAATTTTGGTTTGTGACATGCTGCCAGTGATCTGCTTGGTGTAATATGAATTTGGGGATTCCATGTCGAGAATAAATTAAAGTAATGATCTTGTAGGGTGCAGTTTATTAGACAAGTTTTGCATACATTCGAGTGCTTGATATATGTTAGTTAGAAGCCATGCCATGCACATAACTCTGAACATCAAATTAAAACAATTATGTCTTGCAGTTTATCTATAACTGATAATTGGAAACCTTTGCTGCAGGTGCTGATGTTGATGAGGAACCTATGCGTCAATTTGGTGAGCCCTGAATTTGAGGATCATGTGAGTCTGAGGTTCTATGTTTATATATCTTCTTTATGCAATCTAATATCATGGCAATAGAAAATCAGTGATCTTCAAGTTGATGGAACTTTTCACTTACTTTTACTTTTTATCTTCCTCATGAGCTTGATAATTGCTATTGCCATCAATCCCTCTTTATATGGTCTGCTACTGCCAGTTTAAGAAGTCTGAAATGAGTCTTCCATGCCCTTAACTCTATTGCATGTGCTTGATTGTGAACAGAGGAAGCTGTTATCATCATATAAAGTAGGGAGTAAAAATGTCCATGCTGGGAGTGAAATCCCATCCGCATATTAGCTAGTTAAGGCTGATTCATGAGTTGCAACTTGCAACTATGGATGTTGATTGTGATCCACAAAAATTGTCCATCTGCCACTTGTGTATGTAAAATACTCGGGGGTTGAGTTTGTTGAAACTGTATTAGGTTTGAGAGTGATGATTTGAGTGGGAAAAAGTTAGGAATAGTGTTGGAGGTTTTGTAATGATGTACAGACTAGCGTGGTAGGTCTAATTTCATTTCATGTAATATTTTGGGGCCATATTTGTCTGCCTGTCATTCGTTGTAAATTATCCTCTCTTACATTGTACGGCCGTTTCATACATGCCTATGTAACTTTGTCCAATGGGCTCCGCAATACTATGATTTATGTACACTTCCATTCTTTATTATTTTTTTATTTTAAGGAATATAAATAAATGCAATAAATAAAGGAGTAGGTGGGATACATCCAAATGGCGAGAGGGAAAAAAAAAAAAAAAGCACGACCAAGAAACTATATGATCATAGTAGTAGCATGAACATAAGAATGTATTTCATTTGAGGTAAATTAGAGTAATCTAATTAGATTAGTATTCCTCCAAAAAAGAAAAAAACTGCTTCTAATTCATTTGGTTCCTAGCCAAGAATTTCGACCAAAATCCTTAACTCATATTTTAAACATGAAGCACTCTTTTGTATTGTATGGCCGAATGATCGGATTTAAGTAATCGAATCGAACATCAATCTATCTATACTATTACTAAAGCAAAGAAGTAGTTACAAGAAAAAAAAAGGAGGGAACAGTTATTTGAGCAAATAAATTATTAGTTTATTTTATCAAGATACATTATGATATAATTAAATAATTATTACTTAATACAAATTATTATAATCAAATTTGTCTAATAAATATCTCAAATTTTGTTTTTGATTTCTATATACTATAATAATCAACAAGATATTTTATTTTTCTCCATTATAAGTATCAATAAAGTATTTTCTTTTTTTT
>JAPKLW010000867.1:154904-172769 GCA_026898455.1 Plectranthus barbatus
ACTAATTTGAATTTACATAAAGAGTTCCTTTTTTCCTCTCTTCCTCCTGTGACGACGAGCTTCTTCTCCCCAAAATCGCAGTAAAAATGGTTGGTGAAGTTGGTTTGCTGTAAAATAAATGCGGTAATGGGTTAAATATTCAAAAACTGTAAATTCATCAACTACCTTCCTTAATTTTCGTAATAAAAATTATGGGAAGATTTAATTTATGGTTTAAAGACTTTAATACCCTTATATGCAACTTTTTGTGTCTATATATGCAGCGAATTTTTTTTTAAAAAAATATTAAATCTCATCCGTTTATTTAATTAATCAATGATCCAGATTTGATCTTATTTCAAATCTGGGAGGTGGTTGACACTATAACGCTCCCGTATATATATATATATATAATTCTCTATAATTTTTATAAATCCTCTATACTAATAGTAAAGCAAAGAAGTAGTTACAAGAAAAAAAAGGAGGGAACAATTATTTGAGCAAATAAATTATTTATTCACTTTATCAAGATACATTATGATATAATTAAATAATTATTAATTAATACAAATTATTATAATCAAATTTGTCTAATAAATATCTCAAATTTTGTTTTTAATTTCTATATCCTATAATAATCAACAAGATATTTTATTTCTTTATCAAGACAAGATCTAGATAATTTATGATTTGATCATTTATATAAATTTGATTATCACTGATTATAAATAAATTTATATAAACATAGAAAATTGGATGGTGATTACCAAATAAAATTGTTTTTAAAATTATATTTTTTGAATATTGTAAAATAATAATACTTACCAATAATATTAATGAATTAATACAACATTAATAAGTCTAATATATATATATATATATATATATATATATATATAATTCTCTATGATTTTTATAAATCCGGTACATATTCATTTTAATAATTTAAAATACTAAATAGTATATTACATGTATTATAACAAACAATAAGTAACGCACTAATATAATTATGTATAAAATTATATATAAAATCATAGTCGTAATTATAGTGAATATCACAAGTTTTTTTTTTCAATTCTTATACCCTCTATATTTTAAAACCACTAGATTACAAACAATTAACTTTTAAAATGCAGGTACATCACTTTGATTTTTTTCTTTATTTAATTTAGTATTTATTATTTTATGCTAAAATATATAAAATATGTTCATCAGTTTGATTTTTTTTTTATTTTACTTTTTTAATGTTTTCTATATGTTAAAAAATATAAAATCTAGGTAAATTAATTAATTTTTTATTTTATTTAATATAGCATTTTTTTAATGTAAAAAATATAAAACATTGGTTGAGCAAGTTGAAAATGTGTATCGATAATCATATTTATTGAATACACAACTATTAAATGTATAATATTTAAATTATATTGTGACGTATATTAGTTACCAATAATTATAAATATTATTTATTATATTATATCTTTTTAATAATATCTAAATTTAATAAGATTGTGCAACGCACATATGAAATACTCGTATAATAATAAAAATAAAAAAGAGATAATTATCCAAAATCCAAATAACTTATCCAATTCTACTTGTTTGTGCAAAAAAGCTGAGCCACGATGCCGATTTGAAGGAAGGAATAGGAATCATGATTCTTCATATTACTCTGTTCTCTCTCCAAGCAGAAAATATACTACTACAGCTGGACTCGGTGTGTGTTCTTCGGTTGATGAAGCTTAATGGGACGACGACGTTTAAGGGCGAGGAGAATAATCCGGATTTAATATGTGAATGCAGGCCACGCGAGGAGTTCCGGGATCTTTTCTACAAAGAGCGTAATAAACTTTGATGCAGTTGACTAGTTCTTGATTTGATATTTGAACTCTAATTACGCCTAATCCTTTACGTAGTTAGTTTCTCTTTGATAGGTAGAATTGGAAATGGAAATGTCACCATCTTCCAAAATTAGTTCTTGATGTGATAGGTGCAAAATTAGTGTGGGAGTAAAGTTAGTTGCATTGCTGTAGCTTTTCTTTTGAAAGAAACCGCACTTAAATGGAATTGTGATGTGTGGAAGATGGGCTTTGGTGCTCGAAATTATATATTGGGACATGTCATGTCAGCAACAATCCACAAGTTTCTAACTCTTATGAGGCTTTGTTTTCCTTCACAAGTCTCCTCTATAATTAGATTAATTTGTGCTTGGAATTGTGCCACCACAATATCTCTAGGTAAATGTAGTTATAGTTGACGCCAAATTGCATACGTTCTTCATGGGTGTGTTCTTTACCAATGCTCATGTGTATTTTCGCATCAATATCGGATCTTATTTCATAACTTATTCTTGGATATAAAACTCTAGATATGTTAGTTTGACCATCTATTGATGTAACTTGAATGTCCTTTAGTAACTAGAACATGAGTTGTGTGGTTGAATGCAACAACCTACATGGTCGGTCCTGATGGATTTATATACTGAAAGCATTATGATTGGTATATTATGTACAAGGTTTATTGGTTAATATACTGGGAATCATAATTGTTGTATGTTCATCTCCTGTCTGAATT
This sequence comes from Plectranthus barbatus, assembly GCA_026898455.1. Lineage (NCBI taxonomy): Eukaryota > Viridiplantae > Streptophyta > Magnoliopsida > Lamiales > Lamiaceae > Plectranthus > Plectranthus barbatus. The sequence continues at coordinate 157,455 of JAPKLW010000867.1, forward strand.
AACAAACATGTGTCGCAAACACTATTATCCTCTTATCTCGTCGATAGGGAGATCATACGGTGTGTAGAAGATCACGGAAGATCGTATGGATCGTTTGACCTAGCGAGAAATAAATAGTCATCACAGCTGAGACAGTTCCAGGATAAACTGTCGGTATAGGCTGCAGCATATGCGGATAAACATCTTATCTTGGATGTCTTGGTATGCTGGTGTGGGGCACACATTGATGAGGACCTAAGTCAAGATCGATTCTTTTATCTGACATTAAAAGAATCTGGATCTTTATGACTCGATGGAATCTTAAACCTATATGAGGATACAGAAGTATACATATATTGTATGTCACTTTGAGTTGTAGAAAAGGTTCTAGTTGAACCTGTTCTTCTGCAGTCTTGGGTGACATCAATCTGTGTATGACTGTCTGGTATCTGAACTAGGTAACCACATCCAGTATAGGATGGTGACATTCCCTGAACAGCTCAAAAGGTTCGTTATGCTAAAGTCCTGCAGGCTGATTAAGTTCAAGCATAAGTGAAAAGGTTTGAGTGGATTGATTCAGGAATTAAAGATGTTAATTAATTAAATAGCTTGTCAGAGCTTAAATTAATTAACGAATGTCTGTAACCTTAAATGTGGGGATAAACCGAGTCCAATGCAACCCGTTCCTCAAACGTGGTAGCAAATAGGTAGGACAGTATTGATTCTCTGGTGGCATGAATCAATATTAATTAATTAATTATATTCTGGGTTGAATATGGGAATTAATTAATTGATAGGCCTTATTTGCTATTTGCATTCTGGTCCCTGGTCTGGCCCATGATAACTCAAGCCCAATAGAAGCCAAGAATTTCCTATAAATAGGCCTCAGTACCTCAGAACTCAGTGCACCTACTTCTCATAAGATCACAAGTTGCACACAGCAAATCAGAGCATTGGGAGCTGTGGTGATCGAGTGAGTTCTTGATACGAGGAGGAAATTCTGCTTCTCAACCGGGCAAGGGATCTGATAGAATAATCTTCACCAGATTTTCAGATCGAGTTGGGATACAGATCAGAAGATCAGATCAGGAGGATTCTTCTTCTTCTCTCTCCTCTTTATTTTCGAAAATATTGATTTATTTTCTTAAGATTAATTTCCTCAATCTGTTAGGAAATTAAATCTTGGTGCGTGGGAAGGATCAAAGGGCATCTCCGCGCACGCGTTCTTCATCGTTCTTCAATCCAGGTATTCCGCATAACCTTCTTATGCATAATAATATAGGAGCATGCTAGGATTGTTCATAGGCATAGCAATTTATTTTTGATATTCCAATTAACGATCCTTGGCAAACGGACTTCGTGATTCAGTTCACGAATCCCTTCAGGTCCAACAATGAAAAAAGTGATGCGATGAAACAGAATCCTCTCATATCAAGGTTGCCATTTCCATGAAACTCCTAACACTCTCTGCACAGGGACGAAATGTGCTTTAGTGCCGCAGGTTCGATGGCACATCAGAGTATGAACTTGATGATATACGAGCACAATGTTCACAACATCGCTCTGCTCTGAATGGACCTCAAGAACTCCATTTACTTGCTGTGGAGTTCTTGATTCAATCCATAGCTTGCCCCTCCACCTCTTGTTGATTCTTCCCAAAGATTGAATTTTGCTAGCAAACTACAATTTGATTCCAGAAACCAGGCATTTTCTTGATGATAGCAAATAGTTTCTATTGAAGCAGCGATGTTTCTTGAATGAGAAAAAGTAGGAATAGCTGAAGCAGAATACATAGAATCTTGTTAAAAGAAACAGAAAGAAGCAAGAACAAAAACTCAGAAAACAACAGAACAGTTCATCTGCAGCAATGACAGGAAGAAATTTCAGCCATGAGTGTTGACAGCTTCCCACAGCAAGTTCTTGGGGACGACGGAGAAGTCGCGGGCCTCGAGGGCGGCGGCTCTGAGCGTCCTGAGAGTCCACTTGTTGGCCTCAAAGAAGGACAGACTCCGGTAAGGCAAGTTATGCTTCTTGCAGAGCTCTTGGACAATGGGAGAGACCTTCCTCAGATGGCATCTGGGCAGCCTCGGAAACAAATGATGCTCCAGCTGAAACTGCAAACCCCCAAAAAACCAATCCATCCATGAAGGGCACGAGATGTCGATGGTGCCACTCGTCTGCCTGTAGAACCAGTCGTCGCCCCTGGGCGGCCCCACGTAGGTGTCGGCGGCGAAGTGGTTGAGAGTGAACTGGATGTGCTGAAGGGAGCAGACGGCGAAGCTGGTCAGCACAAACGCCACCCTTTCTGTCCAATTGGGGAGGTTGAACACCAGGAGAGGGAACCATGTCCAGAAGACTGCGATCCCCAAGATGTTGAGTGCTCTGTCTGCGATCTTCCTCTTGGAGAAGAGGAGGAGGAATGTCTGGACATAAAGATTCACTCTGGCGACGCACATTACAGGGTAGTATGTGAGATGCTGGTAGCTGATGAAGAACCTCGCCACGGAGTCGAACTCGAGCTTTCTCCCGTAGAAGTGGGAGGTGAGGTTGTGGAAGAGCGTGGTCGAGACGGCCAGCATCGGGAGGTGCTGGAGATCGGGGTCGTAGTCGAGGCTGTTGCAGGCTAAGTGGTGGGCGTTGTGCGTCCATTTCCACCACGCAATGCTGATTCCGGTGAGGCAGTTCCCGGTGAGGATCTGCATCACCCTGTTGAATCCCGGGCTGGTCATGATGTTGTAGTGGCCGGAGTCGTGACCCAGATACGCCACCTGCATCCAGACGAATCCGAGGATTGCGCCGGAGAGGATGTGGATCCAGAATCTGTCGCTGCAGAGGACGCCGTAGAAGCAGGCGGCGAGCAGCACTGACACCAAGCAGAGGTAGTAAATAGTGCCGTGGCCTTTCCGGTCGAACATCCCCGCCGTCGTCAACTGGCTGGCGAGGTTCCTGTAATCCCTCGAAATCTCGGAGACTTTGAAATCCTGGAGGTGGTAGCCGGTGAAGAAACGGTCGAGGTGCTTCCAGGCGGTGCCCGGGTGGAAGGCGATGAATGCGTCGGTGACGTCTTGGCCGGCGAGGTTGAGGAGAGGGACCTCGCCGCCGGGGTGGTGTTTCGCCCAATCAGTGACGTCGTAGACCTTGCCCTGAATCGAAAGCCATAGATCTCCGGGCGTGCTGTGTTTCTTGAGGGCGTCGGCGGTGATGTATTTCTTGTTTCCGGCCGCCATTGCTGGATTATCGGAAAGAGATCTCTCCCTCTCCAGATCCCTATTTCCAACCTGTTATTGCAGTTGGTATCAGGCGAGATCTGAGGGAGACGGTTAAGAGAGAGAAAGTGGGAATTAGAGAAGAATGCGTGTTGACAGCGAATCCATCAAACTGTAAATGCTGCTACTCCACATATATAATATAACAACAATAACATGACTGCTAACCATATACAACCGGTTTAGCCCAAATTCATCAAATCTAATTCATTTATATGGAGTAACTAATTTCATCGATTTTTGGGGAAACACTAAAAGCATTTACTTCAACCCATCAAAATCAATTAAATTATATTCATGTATATTGTTTGGTTGGATTTAAATTTTTTAAATAGATTAAACTATTTATGCTCCGACCTGATAATAAATTATTTAATTTTAGGACAAGAAGAGTAAAATGAGGCCATCACGCTTTTTGAGGACGGCAAAGTGGTATAATTAAGTAGACTATCCTGCAATTATAAATTCAGATTTCATTGATATTTTTATGGATCGAGTCTTATCACATATAATTAGTCTAATGTTATTTAATTTTTGTGCGCACTTTATAAACCTATTTGTGAAGTGGATATTTATAATTAAAGCCACAAACTAAAATATTGATTATGAGTAAGTTTATTTTTGGTCGAGATATAAACATTTAATTTAATGTATCAAATATATGAGTTGAGAGCCGATATTAAAGAATAAGCATAATCTCTCGAATAAATAACAATGATGCACAATATATTTTAAACATAAGGAAAAAAGTATATAATTATGAACAAGTTTTAATTTGGACCATTAATAAGATGAAGGGTGTGTATTTCTATGCATTTAAGACAAATCAACTCTTAGTATTGGATTCACTTCCTATGGCACATATTCATTTTCAACGTTAATGTAAAATGTATTATACAATTGTGATTTATGAAATGTATAAGTGTTACCAATTTATGTAGTTTGATTAATAGCAAAGTCTCAGATGAGACGGTCTCATCATTTTTATTATGAGACGAATTTAATGAAATGATGTATTTTTTTTATTGCAAATGATGTTTCACCATTTTTATTGTGATATGAGTTTAATGAAATATTGATGTATTTCTTTATTGCAAATGATGTATTTCTTTGTTGCAAATAATGTAATTCTTAAAAATGAAATGATGTATTTAACTTATTGAAATGATGTATTAAGGTCCGTCTCACAATAAAAAAATAGTGAGACCGTCTCTCAGGAGACCAACTCTTGATTAATATATGCGTAGTAGCTTGTTAAATATACTATTTTATTGATTGCATTACATAAAAATCTTAAATGTATTATACTTTGTAATTTATGTGCTGCATCATATATTATATTATGTATAATCCAGTTTATAAAATGCAGTAAATAAATTAGATTTGACTTAATCCAAGTATGATCAATTAATAAAATTTTGAGAATTTGATCAACTAAACAAGTGTACAAGAATGTCGACCAAGCTAGTAGGGTTCTCCCTTTACAGACGAAGGCGAAACCCTATTATTAGCTTAATCAAATAAGTTTAGTTGGTCATTCCAGTTTTGGAATTTTTTGCACTCAATTATTAAACATGAGATTTGTTGACTTTATTTAAACGGCTCTCAGCATCCATTTTTTTGAATGAGTATGATTATGATATTGGTGTTTTGTAATAAATAAAACTTTCTAATATCTTAAAAAAAAAAATTTAAAAAAAACTCCTTCATATTATATTGGGATCAACCATGGCTTTATTATTAAGTTCATGAACATTAAAATATTTAATAAAAGAATTCGAAATTTGACTGAATAATAAATAAAGGGAAGGTCTTGGGTTAGGCAGGCCTAAACGATTTAGGCGGGTTTTATCCATTAACCCATGCTCAAACCCATATAATATACCCTAATTGGGATTAATAAACCCTATTTGGGATGGGTCAACCCATTTGGGTAGAATAAAACCCGCCTAAACCGTTTAGGCCTGCCTAACGCAAGTTTTTGCCATAAATAAATTTAACTTAAACAAGACACTTCTTATTTAAAATTCACTTTTATTACAATCCTGAAATCAATTACGATTTTTTTTTTTCACCAATATTTTATTATTTAAAATAAAAACTAAAGAAGCCAAAATCTGTAGAGATCAAATGGAATCAAGATCAAAATAAATTTCTTAGTCCTGGCAATGACACGAAAAATTGATTACATAATTAATAGCCTAATAAAGATGTTTAACTCAAAATATATTAAGATTTATTAAAATATATATTAAAATTTTTTTAGATATTAATTAAGATATTAAAATTTATATTATTCCTAACATAACCCAACAATCAATACATTGTCCTTTTTTTAAATACATTGCGACCGATCTCTCTTCATTTTTCTATTGCTTCTCTAGTTCTCTTTTCCCCTTTTTGATTTTTCAATACCATAACAAATAAATTTTAGTAAATAGCAACTAACATCAAGTTGATAAGGCAGTACTTCCTTTTTTTTTCTTAAACATATATAATCTATGATGTGAATTATTTGCGATCATAATATTGTGCATCTTTCCTATCAAATCTTATGTTGCATTTAAGTGATTTTCTAGGCCTTTCCTTTAATTTTATTTTGTTTAATTTTTTAAAATATTCAGAGTGTTATAGATTTTAATTTGTTTGATTTTATTTATTTTATATTAATCATATTAATAGTATGCTAATTATTCTTCTTAAGCTAGTAAACATTTATCTTAAACTGAAAAAAGAAAATCAAAGTAAAGATTATGAAAGAATCTCAAAAAGTTTGCTTAAAAAATTGTTAGGAGAATTACTTTTAAATAATTACTATGCATTCACTTAAAATAATATTATTTATTTTTTATATTTCTTAAGTTTATTTAAAAATGATGTTAAATTTATAAGATGGTTCTAGAGTCGTGAAGGACTGGAGTATTTTTGTTATAAGAGATTTTTGAATAAATTTTATAATTTTAAATATGATAGATTATTTTAAAATGTATTTTATATTATATTTTATTAATAATTTTAATATTAATTTTAAAAAGCAGCACCAGGTTTTCTTTGCACTGCGCCCCAAAATTTACAAGGCGGGCCTTGGTACTAATAATACAATAACAACAATAACTTGTAATAATTCAAGACTCGTCCCGTACTTGGGACTTAGTTACATGAACACAATAAGGATTTAACAAAATCCAATTCAATTAACATGATAATGATATGTTAAATACGATAAGAATGTGATAAAAATTTGAAGTAAAGAAAAATAATAATATTTTAACTATTAAATAATTTTAAAAAATATTTTTTATTGATTTGTTAATTACTATGCATATCCAATTGTTGGTGTCAAAATAAATGGAAAACATACGCAATGGAAAAAATATGTGAAAGAATATAAATAAGAGTTTTACTCATTTATTCTCATAATTGACTGTGTCTGGTCAGTTCTGGTTCTGAAAAATTGGTTTGACATTTGAGTCTTTACTTAGTTAATTTTGCAAAATATATACGAACTTAGAAAGTTGTTGGGTTTCAAAGCAGGAGTGAAAATCAAAATAGAGCAAGAAAAATTAAAGCAGCAGGTAAAGGACACAACATTTTTATAGTGATTGGGAGCAAATGTCGTACTTCCACTCTTTTACCGCATAGGTTGGAAATCACTAGAACTCGTTACAGGGTGATGTAGCATGATCTAACGCAGTCGCGGGCAGCTTTTTCGTCCACCAACTGTAGGTGGCCTCGCCTAGTCCTCCCTCTACACAAACTAGCGCCGCCCCCTCACTCTATCTCTCTAGATTTTCTGTATTTTTCAACTGATATGGTTTGAGAAGAGAATGGGGACTGTTTATAGACCTAAGGTTGAAACCCCGTCTAGAATTTAATTTTGGCTAGACCTGGGACCTAATGCAAATAATAAAGTGATCCTTTAAATAAATTAATTCCCATTCCACAACCCATGACTTAATTAATTAATTAATATTAATTCTTTTTCACCACAGAATTAATAATGACATACCCCTTTATTACCACGTTATGAGAACGGGCTGCATTTATCTGATAAATCCCCATATTTAAGGTTACTGGACATTAATTAATTAATTGGAGCTTCTGACATGCTTCACACAATTAATTAATTTCTTATTTTCCTGAGCAGTACCACTCAAACATTATCACTCGTGTTAATCAGCCTGCAGGACTTTAGCACGATGAACCTTATTGAGCTCCTCAGAGAATGTCTCATCCTATTGCTCGGATATGGTAACCTAACTCCAGTCGTTAGAACGTTCTACACAAACTATTGTTACCCAAGATGCGGGTATACAAGCACGTTACTCAAGCTCTCCACCATGACAAGTCAAAGCAATAGTCAACCCATGCATATTCTTGAACCTTCGTTAGGGTTTAGATCTTATCAAGAAACGAACAACACGCCGTATGATTATCCATATCGATAAGATAAGAAGATATCGTTGTTATCGCATGTAAGTTTGTTAACAAATAGGAAATAAAGTTGAATGTCTATGCACTGTAATAAATGCTTTCAGTATACAAAACCCAACAATCTCCCACTTATACTCAAAGCATTACATCTGCTATCTAGAGTATACAGTGTGTCTATCTATCCTAGCTATTACATCAACCATTACTAGTGGTAGGAATCCACCTCAGACCTAGCCCACGAATATGTCTTCGTAAGCCTTCTCTGGTAAGCACTTTGTGAATGGATCAACTAGGTTGTCTCTAATGTCACTCTTTTTTATCTGCACATCGCCTCTCGATACGATCTCTCGAATGATGTGGTACTTCCTTTTTATGTGTTTGCTCCCCTTGTGAGTCCGTGGTTCTTTTGAGTTTGCCACTGCACCAACATTATCACAATGAATTGTGATACTCTTCGGCAAACTTGGAGTCACATCCAACTCTAAAAGGTTATTCTAGAGCCATACCCCTTCTTTCGAAGCTTCGGAGGCAGCGACATATTCCGCCTCCATGGTGGAGTCTGCAATGCATTTCTGTTTTGAGCTCCTCCAAGATACAACTCCACCTCCCAAGGTAAACACATAGCCTGAGGTCAATTTCTTCTCATCTTGGTCTCCTTGGAAATCTGAATATGTGTAACCCACAGGGCAGATCCTCACTTCGATAAACTAGACAGTAATTTCTAGTCCTTTTCAAGTACTTGAGGATATGCTTTACCGCAGTCAAATGTGTCTGTCCTAGGTTAGACTGATATCTCGCTATCATGCCAACGACATAACAGATACTTGGCCTGATACACAACATAGCATACATGAATCTGGCCTGGTGCAGTAACTTGTGGTTCTGCACCTCGCACTGATGAACGTGCAGGTGGTGTTGTACCTCTCGAAGGTACATCCACATTCGCACGTTCCCCTTCCTTTGGAATTGCATTCTCACTTTCAATTTCTTGAAGTATTATATCACTCCTTAATTTATGGTTTCTCACATACTCGTCCTCCAAGAATCTAGCATTGATGCTAACTGATCGCTAAAACTATTAACGACTTAGCAATGCTAAGAATATAGCGGCAAATAAAAATTATTGATCCCACGAGGAATGAAATAACGAACAATCCTAATTACTGAATTATAGCTTCTCAGAAAATTGTTTGAGGCGATCAAATTCAAAGGGTTTTGGTGACATTAACTTGAAAAACTAAATATAAAGCAATCTTCAAAAAGATCAAATTAAAACCAGACAGAGCAATTAAACGGGGTTTTCAATCAAATGCAAAGATTCAGATTCTAGGGACTTTTATTACTATCCTTCCTGACATGCAACAGATAAATGTATCAAATACCAATTTAATTCCTTGAAAGATGGAAATCAGAAAAATATTGCAAACTTCTTTAATGGATGTTGAGGTTCGATTTTTTTCGATGGAAAGGAGCCATGGATTTGTATAGAGAAAAAAATGAAGAAATTGTGAATCACATTGATGAATAAGACGTAGAATTGAATTGAAGGTAAAATACTTACGGTTTTCTCCTTTTTCTTCCCTCTTTTACATATAAAATGAATACGTATTTATAATCATAAAGACCCCTAACTATCATTCCTAAATTTTAGGGACAATGGAGGATAATTCTCTATTCAGTTTATCTTTGTGTTGACTGGATCTCTCTATTTGACTGAGTCTTCTTCATGGATCTTGTCCTCCTCGACATCGGGATCTTGTCTCCTCGACACCGACCCCCACAAGTGGTCGGCGTCGAGGGTCTCTAAGGGTCGGAGTCGATCTCTTCTCTTAGGCGATTATGAGCCTTTCCTATTTTGAGTGGGCTTGTGACTTTTAGGTCGGTGGCTGTTTGGGCCGATGTGCTTATCGGGCTTGGCCCCAACAATAGCCCCTTTTGATTTTTGGGTCTATTTCGGGTAGGCCCTGGAATCAAAACATCCAGACGGGAGGCGTTACAGGATGCGGAGTCTCGAGACATCTAAGAGACTATCCTCGGGGCTTGGGAGGTGCCTCCGGGGAGAGCAGCTCTGGTAGGGAGTAGCTGGGACACTACTCCTAGCTGGTACGAGGACTCTGTGTGAGTGCCAGCATACGGCTGTTTTGGGTGGCATCGGGATGCCGCCCCGTGGGCCATGGCACGGGTTCAGGGTCCGCGCAGGTTAGGATCATTTCGGGGAATGTCCTCTTGCATGGAGCGGTGCTCTCATGCGTGCATCCTGTCTTAGGCTCCGGAGAGCGCTTGCGGGGCGAGTTCTGGCGGATCTCAGGGCACTCGTGGTTTCCCTAGAGGAAGACGCACATTCCCGTTGATTGTGCCGATCACGTCAAAGTTTGTCCCGCGGCTACAAACATTAGCTTGTGCCTTCAGTAACCGGGTCCATGGCGGAATGGACTGCTGGTCAACAACGAGCCCCAAGTGTAATCAAGAGGATGATGTGGCTAAGTGCCTTGGGCATTTTGCCTCCCAAACTAATTGTATTCTCGTAATTAAAGGGCAGATGCGGAATGTCTTTTGTATTTACTGCAAATTAGACAAATAAATAATTGAAAATACTCAAATTTTGAACAACTGTACCGTACGCGTCATGTTGAGCCCCAGGCGTGTGAGCCCCAAGTGGGGTGATCTTGTCTTCGGGGTTTATTTGATATTTACTAGAGCATTCATGCGCACAGAGAGAGCAAGGGAAATATTAATGTTCTTAAAAAATGCACGGAGAGCTCTATTCTCATATACTGTTCGATTCAATAGCTTGCATGTTGTAACTAAGCAAGACTATGAAATGAATCAGATAATGAAAATTTCATTTTATACAAGTAAAATACCTATTAGCACGTTCTAAATCTACTTATTTATGCGAGCAAAATGTCTAATGAATTCATCAATAATTTACCAATGGACCTCTCATGTATACTTGAATTTCTCTATTATGAATGCAAATATTAAGAAAATGGGAACTCAATATCCGATGAAATGAAAAAAATTATAAGATAAAGCGAGAAGAAGTATTCGACCTTGAATTGTTAGATCAAAGTGTTAGATTTTGCTGGCACCATGAATAATCTAGATATTTCCTCTTTCTCTTTAATATCCACGTTGAATCGCTCATTTCATCGAATAGCCCCTTCATTCCAGACTTTTCTTTCACTTTATAGGGCAGCCCCTAGTCATCGTAGTCTTGTATTTGAAGGATGATTGATGCTCGAATTGGCCCGACAATTTGTTACATTCCTGGCGGCCTCGTCGAAAAACTTTTCCTCCATCAGCAAGTTTTGATTTTCCTGGCTTAGGAATAATAATAGTTAATTTTCTTATCCCAACTAGCATTCTAATGTGGACTGGCCCGCAACCGCTGTTCTTTATCGCGATATTGCCTGACATCATGTCACTCAGTGATTGTTGTAAGTTCCATCTATAATGGAATCAAGGTATCAAATGTTAGATGAGACCGGAGCAGGATAAACACATAATATGAAAATATGAGATAGCTGCTATAAGAAATCAATGTAACAAAAATGGTTCTGATTGAAATAATGAACTGCATTCCACCTAATTCACAATGAACCTCATCAACGTAGAGACTCAAGCAGATAACTCCAAGGATATGAACAGTAATTAATCCCACAGGATATTTACTATCACTTCTGTCAAATAAGTATTCATCACCCTTGGCAAAACACAAATTTTCCAGAAATGGAGTTCAGATTTAACGAGAGTCAGTAAATCAGCAGCTTCATCACAAACCTAAATCAAGTTTCTCTGATAATTAATTAAAATTGAGAATAGAAACTTCCCAGATGTGGTGGTGGGAGGATGCGTCGCCAAATGCTGGTTTCTTCTTCACATGTGTAGTCTCTTGGTGAAATAGCCAAGTCTACGACTGTCATGCCTCAAGAATCAAAAGATGTTGTCTTTCTTATTCTAACGAGAGGTAGCAGAATTAATTAACGTGGGTCCAACAAATGGTAATCTGTCAGTTCAATCATAGTTTGTCCAACCTCTTGTAGGTTATCAATATTAATTACAAGAAATTGATAGTTATGTACAAGAAATATAATCAAGCCTCCAAGTATTGAATTATCAATATTCAACCACAGTAAAATCAAACTTCTTCAGGATGTCATTATGAAATTAGACAGCAGATAACATTTGCATCTCTCACATATCTATAATTCATCTATTTAAAATATTTGTATCATATTCAGTAGCATCAAAACCAATAATTAATGCTCTGGTAAAAATAAGCATAAATTGACTAATTAACAAAAACTCAAATAAGATTGGTCGCCTTATAATTCTGGATCAGAGGAGGGCAGTTAAGAGCCATATCATGTTCAGCATAGTAGAGTCAGAAAACAACTGCTATCAAACCAGTAATATCAATTGATTAAGCCAGAATTATACTCATCATGTCTAAGAAAGCATTCCCTACAGTTTTTTAAGAAGCAAAGCACAATTTTTTTTTTCAGATTTAGTTTCTTCGAAAAAACAAAGACCGAAGTGGACCTTGATACCAGTGATGATAGCAATGCATTTTGGACAGGAATAATTCATTTCCGATGTTCAGACCAACTAGAAGCTATTAAATATGACAAGGAGCCAAAAACCACTAAAAGCATTTTCCACCAAAGCAACAAAAGAGCCTAGTTTTTTTTATCAAATTAATTCTTATAGTTTTTTTATCAAATTGATTCTTATTCCATTTGTCTAGAAAGCCTGATAAATGACTCACCAAAAGTAAGCCCATATAGATTATCCCCATATTAACAAATAATCTCCAACTAGTTTGATCCGACAATTATGAGGCAAACATGGGCCAATCAACAAGATAAAAGAAATTTAGAATGTTTCTAAATTATCTGCGTGAATCGAAGGAAATGACAACATCAAATTCAAAGAAATTAGAATCATCTTACGGAACTCATCTAAAATGACCCATATCAACAAACCAACAAAGGTATGGAATTAAACAAGGAAGAAAATTGTCAAAATTACAATTTCCCGCAAAACCAACTTCCGCGTCGACCGACACACACTCCACGTCGGTCGACATGCGCTTCTTCTCGACATCCCCTGCCTCGACTTGCCATGTCGATCTCAACCATCCACTTCGACTGACACAGAGCTCATGTCGATCCACGTGGAGCTCCCACGTCGACTCTTCTGGGGTCGATACCAGCTCACGCGTAGACTGCTCGTGTCGACCGACACACTCCTTGAGTCGGTCAAGACAGAGCCAAAAATCACTGTTTCTTCCTTGCTTCGAATTTAAGCTCTTTTCCTGCAAAAACTCACCATCAAACACATGTATAACACTAAAATACTATGATGCACAAATAAACATTAAAATCACATAACTCGAACACTAAATGAGCTAGAAACTAATTGATAAGTTAGTGAAATAACGAACTTATCACCAACAACGATTCTCTGACTCTCAGGACAGTAAAAGTAACCACCTTTCGTTTGCTTAGCATACCCTATAAACAACATTACCTTGGACATGCTGCCTAATTTATCAGGCTCCTTCGTCAGCACATTTGCAAGACAACCCCAAACTCTAAACTTACTCAAATTGGGTTTGCGTCCAAGGAAGAGTTCATTTGGTGTCTTAGGAACCGATTTAGAAGACACCAGGTTTAAGATATACGTCGTTGTTTCCAATACGTATCCCCAAAGCGAAATGGGTAGGCTTGCATAACTCATTATTTATCTTATCATTTCCAAAAGAATTCTATTTCTTCTTTCAACTGCACCATTTTGTTGGGGTGTACCCGGTGCAGTCCATTTGGATGTAATCCCATTATCTGATAAATATTGTAAGAACTCGTTCCCGAGGTATTCGCCACCACGTCAAATCGCAATGACTTGATAATTTTTCTGACCTTCTTTTCTATCTCAGCCTTGAACTCTTTGAATTTCTCAAAGCATTCAGACTTATAGCGAAGCAGGTAAACATATCTGTATCTCGAGTAGTCATCAATGAAAGTAACGAAGTACTCATACCCTCCACGAGCCTGTGTGGACATGGGCCCACATATGTCAGAATGGATCAATTCCAACACATTCTTTGCTCAAGACTGATTAGCCTTAAAAGGTCTAGAAGACATCTTTCCCTCGATGCAGGATTCATAGACTTGATAAGGTACATGCCGGATTGAGTCCAATGTACCGTCATCTTTAAGTCACTGAATACGCTTTAAGTTGATGTGTCCAAGTCTCAAGTGCCAAAGATATGTAAGATCATCATCAGAAGAAGTAAATTTTATCTTTCTAGTATTATCAATTCCAGATGAGTTCAATGCTACATTTGCGGAAGACTTGTGATGACAATTAATGACATAGGGAGAGTTAATCAGCATTCCACAACATATAACATTGTTTTTACCAATGATAGAAATATCGCTATCAAGAATAACAGAATATCAATCAACATAAAGTTTGGAAACTGAAATGAGGTTCCGTCGAAGATTCAACGCATATATAAAACATCTCTCAAAGTCAAGCTATAATCATCGAAGTACAAGGTTAAATCTCCAATGGCTCCATTGAGATGGTAACCTCGTCATTCTTCAGCACCTTCCTCGGTGTGAACCCCTGCAAAGTGTAACAAACATGGTCAGTAACTCCAATATCCACTACCCACGAATGAGGAGAAATAGATTCTAAACATTTTTCCATTACAAATGCAAATGACGTACCTTGTCCCTTACTTCCACATGCGTTCTTGCTTGAAGTGACACCTACCCTCTTCATTTCCTTTGACCTTCTTTCACAGCTTCTTCGATCAATCAGTATTTGGTAGCTGTCATTGATCACATTTTTCAATGTGTCCAGACTATACACGAAATCTGATAACTCAGAATCCCACGAAGGTATGAAAGATTGTTCTGCTATGAGATCACTGAGTAACTCATCAAAAGTATACTCGCTTCTCTTAGCTATAGCCTCCTTAAAATCATAGAATGAAAGTGGTAGTAATTTCAGGTTTATATTGATCTTGGCCCGATCACTGATTAATCCACCTCTATGTGTGAACCGATTCATGTTAATGTCTATCATCCATTCTCTTGCAAACAAGATCTTTCACAAGATCATAGCTGACAGTTCGTTCCACTGCCCCATATGTTGTCACCAAGTCCTTCCAGATCTCAACTGAGCTACAATAGCCCATATACTTGAGCTTCAATTCTCTAGATAGTATATCTGAGATTAACTTGAAGGTAAAATCTTTAGATGTCGCCCATCTATCATATAACTTCTTCTCACGTCTAAAGATTTTATAGTAACGTGGGGCAGGTGGTTTCATAGTAAGAACAAATGCATGCAGCTTAAACATGAGAATATACTCGATGCAATATCTCCACTCACGAAAGTTCGGACCAGTTAAAGGATTGAGAGCAAGAATATGATCAACATTGGACATAGACATATCTGAAAAAAATAAAGAATTTATATAAGAATAAACATGCAGAGTATTCTAAATCAAATGCATCGAAAACCTATTGATAAAACAAGTACATTTGTTTTCACTAATTGCCCAAGGAATCTGATCACTGTAATTTCTACAGATTAATTATAGAAATAGTGACAAATA
>JAPKLW010000867.1:199911-229388 GCA_026898455.1 Plectranthus barbatus
CATTCTAGAACCAAGCACATAGATATTCGACATCACTTCATACGTGATCATGTCGAGAAGAAGGATGTCAGCGTAGACTACATCAGAACTGAAGATCAACTGGCTGACATCTTCACCAAACCCCTTCCAGAAGCAAGATTCAAGGAGTTGTGCATCAAACTCGGTCTTATGGAGATTGATGTGAGCCCCAATGATGAGGAAGAATGAGTCCCAGCTCTCATTCTGTTCTTGATCTTCTGAAGGACGCTGATTACGACTAAGTCCAAGCTCTTAGTTGTTTTTTATTTAAGTAGTATCTCAAGCTCACTGATGGTTCCTACTGGCGGAACTTATCCCTTAATTGTCCAAGGAAATGAGTCCCAGCTCTCATTCCGAAGTTGCCAGCACAAACCATCAGTTGAAGCGAAATTGGGTCCCAGCTCCCAATTTCAAGCGATGATGAGGAGTGGATTTCTTGAAGAGAAGATAATGCGGAATAAAATTGAGTCCAAGCTCTCAATTTTCTTAATCTTTCAAGTTGTCAGCAGACAACTGGCGTTTTTTCCTACGACTGATGAAATTGAGTCCCAGCTCTCAATGGACTTTTGTACTCGGGAGCCAGTCGTAAGTACCAGTTGTCAACTGGTAAGGGAGCCGTGCTGACAAAGGGAAGTATTCAACTGGCATATCCTGCTGATGACCAGTTATGCCAGCTGTCGCAGAAAAGGCGGGATTGTTCAAATCCTCTTGCGTGTGCGTATCTCAGAATTTAATGCGGCATTTAATGCCACATTTAATACGCACAGTGTCTGGGCAGTCCGACGCTTGGATGCCACCAATCGGCGTGTGCCATGTCAACTCCACGTCGTGGTGCCCGTCAGCACGACCGCGCACGTCACCACCGGGAAGCGGGCCTGCTGATGACCGTAGATTCTGACTTGCTGAGACTTCATCTCGGTCATTTAATCCTGCATGGCCCTTCGTATAAATACCCGATCTCCTTCATCGGGTTAACCTTTACGATCCCTCATATTTTCAGAACCCTAAATCTGTTCAAATTCCTTCAAATTCCTTTGATATTTTCTGAAGTCATGGCGTCTTCTTCGCAACCTCCTGCTGATAGCCCCTCTACTTCATCATCCTCAGAGTCTCTCGACTTACCCCTCGCTGAAGCTCATATGCCAACATATACTGGCATTGTAAAGATAGAGGATATTGATTATAGCCATCCTTTTGCCAGACTGGTTCAGCTGAATAGACCGCCGACCCGACATCAACTCTCCAACGCACAGATAAGGGCTGCTCAGGTCCAAAAAGAGAAAATTTTGAATGAGAAATTGGCCCTGAAACATTTCGGGGAGGAGCTGATGGAGATGATCGACCGAGAACAGCTCCGACCGTACCTCACGGCGACCCCCAGCACTTTTCATCCTCATATGGTAGCCGAGTTTTACGCTCGGGCGGTTATTGCTGACGACAGGAAGTCGTTTACTACATCGGTGTTCGGCCACCTGATCACCGTCACCGCGGAATACCTCGCCGATCTCTTCGGCCTGAGGAATGAAGGAGAGGAAGTGGCCACGTATCATCAGGATGATACGGTGGAATTCCGGAGGAGGTGGGCGCAATGGAAGAAAGAAGAAGTCACCGTCTTCCGGACTGGCATGAAGAAGTCCGAGATGGAAGAATACTGGCAGATGGTGTGCGACATTGTAGTTCGCATGCTACAATGTGAGTTCGGCTCGTACGCCGAGTTAAGCCTGCGGAAGTTCTCGGTGATGTGTGCCCTGGTGGATGGAGTTCAGGGCAATTGGGCCGAATTTTTCTTTGGCCGGTTGCTGGAGAATGTGGCGCGGAACATCACCGTGCCGACTGAAGGGAAGTTTGCCCACGCAGTCTCGTTCGGGCTGCGGATCAGCCACATCTTGGAAGTGGAGATGGGTGAAGGCGTTGACCAAGGGGAGAGACTGGTCCCCTCAGACTTTATACCAGTCTCCAAGGTCAAGCTGGCTGACCCCGATTACAAGAAGCCGCGCCGGTTGAAAGGGAAGAAGGCAGTGAACCCTGATGAGGCCGTTTCTGAGGAGGACTCAGAAGACCTGGGGGAGCAAGTGCCAGCTGTGGCTCACCCACTGACTGATGAGGCTAGGGCTGAGCTGAAGAGAAAGCGCGAGATCGAGTCCCTATTTGTCTCGATGGAGGACGCGGTGGCTGAGGCAACTGGCATACATCCTCAAGAACTAGCGCCAGTGCCAGCTCCCAAGCCCCGATCAAGGAAGAAGCCCAAGACTCACCAGTAACAGCAGCCTCCGCAAGCTATTGCTTATGAACCAGCATCCGGGAAAATCTCGATACCAGTCAAGAAGTCCGTTCTTGGACTGACTGAGGAGGAGATCATAGAGAGGATGACCCGGAAGCGAAAGAGGGTTCAGACCAGAGCTCAGAAACTGGTGGAGCAAGCAAAGAAGGAGCAACAAGCCTCCATAGTAAGGAAGAAACAGGCCCAGGCAAGGTTGAAGCCCTTGGCCGACCAGCGAAGAAGAGAGGCTGAGCTGGCAGCCCGCGATGAAGCCTTTGCAAAGGTGCAGGCTGAGCATGAAGCCAGACGTCAGGCGCAACTGGCGGAGCAGGTGCACCAGGTGGCCAAAGGCAAATGGGAAGTTGCCCCAACTACAAGTGCAAGGCCACCAGCACCAGCTCCAGGCCAGATCCTCTCAGACGAATCATTCACGCGCCTGATGGTCATGGGTGCTGAAGAGGATGTACTATCCCTTGTGGATAAGTACCAGGAGGAGGAGGTCGCTGAAGTCCCTCCACCCGCGCAAGGGGGTGGTGGAGGTGAAGAAGACCCACTGGCCGCGCACGGGGGTGCCAGTGGAGGAGAAGAAGTGCGGGCGACCACCCGGGTAAAACTGGAAAGCTCAGAGATGGAGGTGTCTACTGGTGGAGAGGCTGCTAACAAGGCTCCCGTTATCATTGTTGACGATGAAGAGCCGCCACCAGTGGTACAGCACCACACTGTACAGAGGATGGAGCCGAGAGATCTCTTTCCCAACTTTGAAGCTGAGGCTCAAGCTTTTGCCAGTCGCCCCCGATCTACAGATGACTCGACATCAACTTCCGGGCGACCAGCAGCATCCTCTACATCACCAGCTAGGCGTGCACGTACTGAAAGGCGACCTTACATGCTCTGCATTCAAGAACACCAGCTGGTCGATGAAGACACCTACCGTACTCAGGTGACAGGGGTGCATCGGTGGGAACAGCGCGGGGAATGGGCATTCCAGAATTCAAGAGTGCCAGAGCCATCTGCATTTAACATCATCCCCACCTGCGGACTCCCACACCAGTCAGTATACGCTAGCAGAATTTCCGACTGGACCCTGCCCCTGCAGCCTTTGGAGTATTACAACTATGCTCTTTACGAGTATGCGGCTAACATCACGGCGGAGGTGGAGAGCGCCGTTGATGACGAGGTGTTCGCTGAGCACAGGCCGCTGTGGAGGATCAACGTCGGACTTTTTCGGGAGCTCAGGCGTTGGAAGATTTTTGACCGATGCGAGCGCCTGCTGACAGTGGAGAAGCGGGCGGTCCTCTATGCCAGGCTGGGTCTTGGGTACTGGAGAGCGGAGGAGGAGTGGGCTCATGCCTTCATGGGCACTGATCCTGAATGCCCCCAGCAGCTGTCTACAAGGAGGATCAAGCGCCGCTTGCGGAAAATCGCTGAGTATAGGCAGCTGACTGGAAGCTCCGGCCTCCCGCCACTGAAAAAGATCAAGTTACCTTTCCTCCAGTTTCGAGTCACCAGTCGGGGGTACCAGCTGACGTACGCGCTCCGTCGCCTCAAAGTGCTGGTTACCCTCCCTACAATGCTATATTGTTCGACATGGCTGCCTGCGCTCTGCTGGTAGACCACTTAGTAGAGGAGGATCCCTCTCGTGGTTGGTGGCTGACCCTTGCCGTCCCCCCTGTTCCTACTGTTTCGGGCGATCTTGTCCCTAATCATATGGACTGGCAAGTGGTGGAACTCACAGCCCCACCCGTTTTTGATCAAGTCCAGCCAGCTCCAGCAGCAGTGCCAGTAGTGGAGCCAGCAGTCGAAGTGCCAGCAGAGGAACCAGCTGCAGCAGCGGCACCAGCGGAGGAGCCAGCCCCAATGGAGATAACAGCTGAATCTGAACCAGCAATGGCTCCTTCCGCACCTGATGTGCCCTCCTCTTCCATAGAAGTATCAGCGATGCCGATCTCCGAGATCCATCCTCCTGCGCAGCTTCTTGCACTCATTGATGCCAGGATGGATCAGCGCTTTTCTTCCTTCCGGACCGAGATGGCACAACAGATGGAGTCTGTAACCGCTGGAGTGTCCTCCTTTTTGGCGCGGATCCGAGAGGAGGAAAGTACGCGAGCACGTGCTGAGGCAGAGAGAGCTCGTCTTGCTGAAGAGGAGAGGAGAATTGCTGCTGAGGAAAGGGAGAAGAGCAGACAAGATATGGCAGCGCTCACTGAGATCCTGAGGTCGCTCACAAGCAGAACTCAATCACCAGGATCATCTTCTCAGCCATAGTCTTGTTTCTCTATTTTTTTGTTGTAAGTAAATATGTATCAGCTAGTCTAGTCAGTTACCAATTCCTGTACTTGTAATTGCTCCATCACTAATGGAATGCTGACTGACAAGTTGATGACAACCTCTCATTGTCCAACAATTGTCAAGAATTTACTTACCAGCTGAACTTACACATCCAGTGTAATCAGCACCAGCACTCGTCTACATTCTTTAAATCTATTTTTGCTCTGATCTCAATTTTCATATTTTAAACGAGCAATATCCCTCTTAGTTTGAGGGGGAAGATTTTAATTAGAGCTGATGTGAGGAAGTGGTTTCATGGGTTTAGATCTGATAGGCTTATTTGTAAAACCCTGAAATCTTCTGTAACTTTCCTCATCAGCTGAGTGCTCGCTGGTTAGGCTTTGATCGCACCAAAAAGGGGGAAATTGTTGGGAAATTTGTCTAAGGTTCCCTCCCTCAGTAGCTACTTGTATAGATCTTAGTTTTGGTGGATCAAATCCTAAGTCCTACCAGCGTCAGTTGTCTCTAGATAGCTCTAGTTCTCAAATGTAAAGTCCTGTTTAGGTCTTTTGAGTTGTAAGTCGCAGCTGATCAAGACTCATGCTGACACTGTTCACCAGCATGAGAAGTGCTTACCACTGGTGACTGTTCACCAGTTGGGAAAAGTTTCATCAGGTGGCGGCTGACAAAGACTCGTGCTGACACTGTTCACCAGCATGAGAAGAGCTAATGACTGGTTACTGTTCACCAGTTGGGAAGGATTTCACCAGCAGGCGGCTGACAAATCCTACCAGCAGAATACGTGTTCTCACTGACACTATTCACCAGCGGTGAAGCCACCAGTCATGGGAGATTCCAAGAGTTAACATCAGACATATTGGTAGACTTAGATTGTGCCAGCGCAAGTCACCAGCAGAGACTGCCAGCACAAGATCACCAGAATGATCTACCAGTCGGATGTTACCAGCAGAATTCCAGATTCTCTCTCCCAGAGTCTTAGAGACAAAAAGAAGATTCGTCGAGGAATTAACTGACAGAGTATGACTTTAAGGAGGATACCTTAAAGTCCATCAGTTACAAGACACCAGTCTCGATTCCTCGTACTGACAAATAGTGCCGTTCTGACATAAAGAGATCAATGTCAGATAAAGCGGACAAAAGTATGGCACTTTCCGGAAAAACATACCTGCCGCCGTCAGAAGGACATGCGAGGACAGAGACCTTTTCCGGATGTGTCCAAACGGCTAGAAGATTTGAATGGGATCCCGCGTCTATAAATAGGTCGGAACTACCAACATTTAAGACGCTTGCTTCCTGACATTCAATACCCTTCACCTACCGAAAGACTGCAAATTTATTACGCTCAAGCAAGTAGAAGCGCATACAACTTTCGAGGCTTTTCTTAAAGCTTACCGTGTGTTGATTTATTCAAACACGAGACTTCAAGCTTCCAGCTTGTAAGTTACTGATCTCTTTGGTGCTCTTTCTCTTCCGAGGAAGTTCACAGCAGCTCTTGTGCCAGCCAGCACTTGAGTTATCACGGGCAGTTTGCCGTATTGAGAAGCTACGTTCTTGGGAGAACTAAACACCCAGTGAAGCTGTGGAGGTTGAAGTGACGTGCTCGCACTCCACCAGCTGATCAGAGTTGAAGAAGGAAACAAGGCTGGGAGCGGTTGATCTAGTGAACTGGTGGACGAGGCATTCACCAGCTAGAGATAGATCGTAGGACTCTTGTACCTGATTACTCTTAGTGAATTTCCAGTGCTACGACTGGAGAGTGGACGTAGATCAGTTGATCGAACCACTATAAATCCTTTGTCTTTATCAATTTTCTGCATTACATTCTTATTTTAAACCCAGCACTCAAGTGCTGGTGTATACTCTGAAAACTGATAACTGTGTAAACAAGGCCTAAATTTTTCTAAGTCTTGAATCACCAGCTGACAGGTCCCAGTCAGTTGGTTAACCAGCAAGTGCAAGAAAACGATTATATTATTTCCGCTGCAAACGTTTTATACTCTGAAAAACCGGGACCAACACTTACCGATCAATCATCTTTCATAAGGCAATGGACCAAATTCAACAACATTGTCCTGCAGCTTACAACAAGCTTATTTCGATTGGACCCGAAAGGTGGGCTAGGTCACAATGTCCGGTACGTCGATTTAGTTTTTTTACTTCAAATGTTGCTGAAGTTTTTAACTCAAGACTGTTAGATGCAAGACGTCAGCTTATTTGTTCAATTATTGAACAATTTAGAGACATTGTCGAAAAATGGTTTGATCAGAGACGGGCTAAAGCAGTTGCAAGAAATGATGAGTTGACTAAGGAAGCTGTGGCCAAACTTACTCCATTGGTGGAGCTTTCGAACACATACACAACTGTGGCTATATCAGAGCATCAATTCAAAGTAAATGATGGTAAAAGAACGTGGAATGTCGATCTAGAGGAACAAGTGTGTGAATGCCGTGGGTTTCAGTTGGATCTCATTCCATGCTCTCACGCCGCTGCTGCTATTCGGTTAGTAAAATATGTCAAATACATTTATTTTTTTATATGTAATTGAGATTATCATTATTTTTTTATTTTACAGCATGAAGGGTGATATATACGATTACATTTTTCACTACTACAAGACATCTAATTGGCGAGAAATATATGGGGGAATAGTACACACTCTTCCTCCAAAAGAAGAGTGGGTAATATCACCCGAAGCAGAAGCATGTGTTGTGGTACCCCCAATTGTGACTCGTAAAGCTGGTCGACCGAGAAATCATCGTCCTCCATCGGGAGCAGAGGCAGGTCAAATATCCACTACGAGACAACGAGCTCGCAAAAAATGTGGAATTTGTAGATCTATTAGTCACACGAAACGTTCATGTCCAGAGAGAGTTCTATCCAATTAAATTGTTAGTATTATGTTTTAATTTGTTGTTATCTTAATATTTACTAATTGTGTGCTTTCATGATCCTAGCATAATTATTAATTCAATTTTATGGATGTGTTAATACGGTCATTTTATATGAATTAAAATGATTGTTGTAATGTTATTTTATTGACAAAAACTTGCGTTAGGCAGACCTAAACGATTTAGGCGGGTTTTATCCTACTCAAATGGGTTGACCCATCCCAAATAGGGTTTATTAATCCCAATTAGGGTATATTATATGGGTTTGGGCTTGGGTTAATGGATAAAACCCGCCTAAATCGTTTAGGCCTGCCTAACCCAGACCTTCCCTATTTTATTTTATTACTTTTTTTAATTTCTTTTTTCTAATCAGTTAATTATCAAGGTAATGTTAAATTTTGGTGCGGGGAACATATTGAAACAAAAAGGTGAAAAAAGGATTGATTTGAAGAAAAGGGTGACAAAAGTAATCCTTAATGCTGGAGATGATTTGAAAGAGCGTGCTGATTCATAATAATTTAGCTATTCTTGCCTATTTTGTTTAGATGTCTAATGTAATTGTAGAGGTTTTTAAGCTTGAAAGATTTGCACTCCTCTGTCATTAATATTTACTTATCCAGTTTTCAATTCATGTTGGTCGGTTAGTTCAACAATAATTGTATTTTCTCTCTGTTCTTACACAGCGTAACATGAGATTTTGCTGTTTGTTCACTAATTTGTTTGGTTTCAGATTGATTCTTAGCAATTATGCATATTGCAAAAATAAACATGCTCATAAATAAAGCCGTATTTATTTTTCTCTTCTATATTAGAAAAAATAATATTTAAGACAGACTTCTTAGATATGTTTTACTTTTATATTACAATTAAAATTGAAAAAAAATTAATTAAGAAACGTTGATAATATGAAAAAAATAGAAATAAAACACTAGCTGCCGATGTGCAAGTGCTGCCGACCATGTTTAATTTATGGTATAATATTTTATTTGAACACAATTTTGTTATAAAAAATCTAGAAAGGGTGAAGTGGGGTCCACGCTGAATTTGGGGAGGGAGGATTGGGGTGGACAAAAGGGTAAATTAGACTTTGCAATTCATTTTTGCTATTTTATGCATTTTTTTACATGTGATTATAATTTTTTGATATTTTCAATTATTTCCTCTTTTGAAAAAGTAGTTGTGACTACCGAGTAGGGACAGCATAGTGATTTAATTGTGATCTACATTAGAAAGTCCCACGTTAGGCGGCATATTAGTGTTAATAGGATATTTATTTAATTCACACCCGCCCTCTAAATAATGAATTGGACTCGGATACAAAATGAGCTTTAATAAATTGAATCACTGACGAAGTGCCACCCCTATTATTCCTATAACTTGAGTCGATTAATTTGTGGATATGGATGCCAAAATGGCTGTCAAATATTCTATTCATCAAATTCATAATACATGTGTTTGGGAGGATATTTTGTGCTTCGCGGAATCTTTAAAAAGATCTCTGGATATTCGGGGCACCAATTATTTGTTTTTTGTTTCATTTATAACAATGTTGGGTCCATATTTTTTTACCTTAACCAGCTTTTTTATTTGGTCTTTCATGCCAATTTATCGGTTTTTGAATGTCAATATTTTATTGGTCTAGATCTTCCATCTTGAAAATAATTAATTAAATAATTAAAATGTTGCGAAATTAGAACATTGAATGTGAGTTCATTTGAAAAAAAAAGTTGCATTAGTGCTTCGAATGTATCAGAAACTCAAAATTCGGATATTATAAAAAGAATTGCATTATTCATTCAAAAATTTAGGAGACTGACTCAATTAAATAAGAACAATGTCGTAGTAACTAACAAATTAAATGCAGTTATGAATGGTTCGCACTTACCAGGTACAACTAGTCCACAAATTATTGGACAAACAAAAAATAATAAAGTAAGATCACGACCTCTCGCATTAAGACAGGACAGTAATATAATCTCATTAATTATAACGTTAAATTATAATTTGGACGTTAATTTATTACAAGTCAAAACATGCATGCATGTGCTACTGCTACTGCCCCTATATCTATTATTACTATAACAAACAAACCCTAAATAAACAAGAATAAAATCACATTACATGCATGCACCGACGATCATACATATTTAAATAAAAACACTCTGAAATCCAACTAGAGCGGCGGGCACACAAATCCCGGCGGCGGCGACAGGCCGCACGTGGCCAACACCTGCAGCGCCAACGGCAGGAATATGTTGAGATTCAGAAGCTTAAGCCTTATTGTAGTGCACAAACAAATCGCCGCTTCCAACTCCAGCAACCCTTGAAGCACCGGGCAGCACAAGTTCTCCACCGGATTCCCGATTCCGACGTGCACCAGTCCTCCTAAAACGTCCAGGCATAGCCCTAGTTTCAGCGCGTCTATCGGGCACTTCGTCGGAGGAGGTGGGCCGGGAGGGGTGTAGGGAGGATAAGAGGAAGAGGGCGGCGGTCTTTTCACCGGAGGGTTTACGATTGGCGGGGGTCTTGTAACGGGAGGGTTTACGATCGGCGGCGGTACGATAACGGGTGGCGGCATGATTATGGGTGGGACGACGATGACCGGTGGACTGACTTTTGGAGGGGCGTGGTGCGGTGGGGAAGGGGGGTGAGGCTTTGATGGCGGGTGGTGGTGTTTGGGAGGTGTATGAGGGTGGGGGTGGGGAGTTGAAGGCGGCGTAGGGTGGCCGACGTAGGGTGGATAGGGCGGCGGGCAGTTTTGTTGCCAAGAAAAGGCCGGTGGGAGTGTGATGAACATGCAGAGCATGCACATGTACAAGGTTGCTAAAGGCTTCGAAGCCATGGCTGAAACTGAAACTATGGGTTGAGAATTAGGGTTTTGTTCAAAGACTTTATATATAGAAGAATTTAGGGGGCGACCCGTGAATCATATCATATATGATATTAATGTTAAATGAAGATGGGGGATTTCAAGAATAAGAAATTGGTGAAGGGATATTGTAATGGAGGACAGGTTGTAGATGGAATATAGTGGTGGACTGGAAAACTGAAATGAAGATTTTTGTAAGGTTGCGGAGTTACGATGTTCAATGCAAATCCGTGAACTCATACTTAAACTCATTCCGTGATAAATTTCTCTACGACTTAGGAGCTGCTGATACGAGATGTGGAAGAGAGAATCCACCTCCAGGTTTTAATTCTCAAAATTTTAATGCATAATTTCTCTATTTTGAATCTACTCAACTCTTTATTTCATAAAAATTTGATCCAGCTTTTTTGTAAACGCTGAGCTTCAAGTCTTGGACTTATGACTTATGAACAAATTTATTTATTAAATTAGTTTGAAATACAAAATTATAAAATTTATATTCTTAATAATTTAAATCATAATAAATTTTACCAATCTTTGGTCGTAATAAAAAAAATTGAATTTGAGTAAATAAAATATTTTTTAGATAAATTAAACATAATTCTATATTAAATAAGCTCGTTTCAAGTATAAATTTGAAAGTACATGAGAATAAGGTTTGAAGTTACTTATTATCCACTTTACTATAATTTAAAATTTGCTTTGTCATCTCATAAGTTTGGACATCTGTAAATAAAAACAAAAGCCACCTTGAAATGGTCGCCGCCTAAAAATGCAGTTTGTAAGACTATCCAAAGTAAGTCTTAATTTAATTTTTTTTGGGGGATAGTTTCAATTTATTTTAACTCGCATGACAACTAATAAAGTCAAAAATTGTATTAATAGTATTTAAGTTATATAAAAATGATGTGAAAATTTGATGTGTCAAATATTGTATAGAAACCACCAGTCTAGAGTGTCTCTAGATTAGCATAATTCGTTTAATCTTGTAATATCTTGTTAAGAGGTTTATCGAGTTGTAATGGAGCTGATCAGGACAAATTGAATTCGGGATCTAATCCACCAATTTAAACCACGCGAGGAGTTAGAAGAAATTGACTACCAGCTTGGAGCTAACACTCAGAGACACTGGCTGACATCACAAGTTTACAAGCACTAGTTTTTCAAAGCATTTCTTACTCGTGCATAGAGATAAAGAGAACAAAGTCAGAGGACTGTCTTACAAGCCAGACTTTAAGAATGGAGATTACTTAAAGTCTGAGACCCTAGTGCTCAACCAGTTGTGATTCCTCAGAATGCCATAGCCGTTCTGACATAAAGCTGCAAGTCAACATCCATTGTTAGAAAAGGACGGAGCAAGTGTAAAACTTCTGGAAAAGCACTATGTCCTTCGCATAGAAGAGAGGTGCTGGATTGGACAGCATACAGATTTTCTTTAAACGGCTACAAATTTCAAACCTCGCTCAATTCGTCTATAAATAGACGAAGTGCCCTCTGAAGAGAGGTTATGAAGGTAATAGAGACGAATCGTTTTAATCGATCTTGCTGATCTAAAATTCCACCGAAGTTACAAAAACTCTACAAGCTGCAAACTCAAGCTTTCAAACTTCGAGGCTAATTTTTAGTTTACCGTGTGCCATCTTTGGATATGAGACTCGTAGCACTCCAGCTCGAGTTATTTCATGGTGTTCTTACTTTCCCAATAAGAACACATCAATTGTTGTCTATCTCCAAGCCCGTAACTATCATGAGCGTCTTGCTGCAAGTTCTGGGAAGAACTATAAAGTTCCTAAAGTTCCAGAAATGAGGTTGTGTGGTGTGTGCACACTCCAAGTTCTGAGGAAGAGAAGGAAGCAGAGGCTTGGACGAGTGAACTAGTGGACTAATAGACATGAGCATCTACCGACTATTGATATATGTGAGTTCCTTTTTAACTGAAGCTTAGTGATTTCAAGACTTACAGTCTGAAGAGAGGACTTATGACTTTTGTGTCTGAACCTCCATAAATTTTTTTGCACTTTCTTGCTTTATTTACTTTCTTGCAAGGATTTTATAACTCTGCACATTCTAAGTGTTGAAGTATACTTGGAAACTGAACTAACCTTACACTAGCCAAATTATAATTGTTCTGAAACACAAATTGGTGAACAACTGCCAGTTTGTGAAATGCAAGTTTGATTAAACTTTTTGCTGTGGACCAACTATGATCTCGGGACCAATATAGTTGTCATGTTCAAATTTTACTTATTTAGTATTAAACTGAGCTTCAAGTTTTTTATCGAATAATTTGAAGTTCACGAACTTTATTGAGCCTTAGTTGACTCTAAACGAACTTAGTTGAGAAAAAATTTACTCCCTCCGTCCCACACGAATTGTCCCTCTTTCCTTTTTCGTCCGTCCCACACGAATTGTCCCCTTACCTAAAATGGAAAGTTATTACACACTAACTAATAAAATAATAATTTTATCTATCTCTACCACATTCCACTACATTGGTTATTGTGCCATATCCCAAGGGGACAATTCCCTTGGGACAGAGGGAGTATTTATTCCAAAATTAAATATCCATGCTTAAATTCAAAATTTTCTCATTAATAAAAAGATGAGAATGTCTCTAGTTAGGTACACCTAAACGGTTTAGGCAGATTTTATCCATTAATCTAAATCAAACCCATCTAATATACCCTAATTGGGGATTAATAAACCCTATTTGGGATGGGTGAACCCATTTGGGTATGGATAAAATCCGCCTAAACCGTTTAGGCGTGCCTAACGCAAGTTTTTGTCTAAAAAGATTTATCATTATTGTTACTCTTAAATCAAAAAAATATTACTTTTATATTTTATATTTCGTACTATTTTTAGCTAAAGAGCTTGCTCACGAGTCGAATACTATAATACTCAAATTTGGTTCATATAATAAACGAGCTTAAAAAAACTTTTCTCGAGTGAAATCTAAGTGGCATACAAATAGTTTGATTTTTCGACCATATTACTTTTTTATTGGATTAAAAAAATATTTTGAGTTTGAATTCGAGTAAAAAAAAATTAAAAATAATCGTACAAAACACTTAATTATGAATATTGTGGTGGAATTTATGAAACGATTAAGAACTTGAACGAATCCTTTATTCAGACAAAAATTAGCTGCTAGCGGATGCACATGTTGAGTAGGTGGGGCTCCACCTCCTTCTAACTGGAAAATTTTGACATTTAATACAATATTTTTATGAGACAGACAGACAGTTCCCTCCTATATGAGATTAAACATAAGTACAAAAAAAATATATATATATATATATTGTTTGACGGCTGAAAATAAAGATGAATAAAAAAAATTCAATTTTACTCAATACTACATTTTTTTTTTATCATGTTAAATTCTATATAGCCCCCTACACAATTTCTAGATGCCACTAAATTTAACAAAGCAGTGAAAATCCATAACTTCAACGCCTATTTTTCTTTTAAATAGAATAAATACAATACTAAATTTCATCTTATCCAAATACTCGTATTAAAATCTAAAGTCGTGATTTTGTAAATATATTCGAATCGCTTAATTTTAACTACGGGATTGGCGGTGTTATGAGAAATGTGATGGCACTCATTCGGTGCGGTTGTCCATATTGGGCCAAGAGTGGGCCTCAACCTGCAGGCCAACTCACAACATTTATAAATATCTTCTATTTATAAATTTTACAATCAATTATTACTCCATTCGCTATGGTAGAAGCAAGATTTACACTTGCACAATAAGTAACTTAAATGTATATGTTTTATTTTATAATAACAAAATATAATTATTAAAATTATATATTTTAGTAATGCTTTTTAAATGTATTTAAATCATATTCTTTAATGTTATATTATAATAGTATAGTACAAATTATTTACTATATTAGAAGTGATGAAACACACAACTTATAAAATTAGGAATTTTGGTCCACCGTTCAGAGTTTAATGGTGAAAATATTTTACTTATGATTAAGAGGTTATGCATTCGAACTTTTCGGAGAACGTCTAGGCGGTAAAATTAAAATAAATGTATTACAATTTTTTTTTAAAAAGTAGTTTTGTTTGTTCCCTACTCGGGATGTAGTAATAGAAACACCTAGTGTATGAACATCGAACGTCCTGAGTATCAAGGTGATAGTTTGAATTAATGCATTACTATTAAAAAAAATAAGATTTCTTCAGAAAATCATCTCACAAAAAATAATGTGTATATAATTTAAAAATAACAAATATAATTTTGTTAGATTTTATTGTTTTTCATTACAAACTTATGCTATAATAAAATGAATAGTAAATAAAATAAATTGATATTGATATATTATTTTTTAGAAGAAACTTGAAAAAAAATTAATTTCATGAAGTATTGTATGAATTCACTCTAAAAAGCAATGCCTGCATCAGTAATCATCACTTTGTTTTATGTGTTGTCAATATATGTAGCTATGATGAATAACTTTAATATTTATGAAGGGATTGTTGTAAACTAAATTGTAAATTTGTTACCAGGCTTATTATTAAATACCTAAAATTAATTGATATACTTGGTAATAATTTCTAGTGTGCTCCTATTGAAATGCAAAGATTATTTTTGCGGAATACTTGGATTGTATAAACTTTGAACTGGTTGTGCAAGGATTTTGATCTTCAACCCTCTTTCTTTCAGAATAAGATTTAATTCTACAAGATGAGGGAATTGAATCTCTGAATTTAAATTAATTAAAATCAAAACTTTAGAGAGAAAAGAAGAGAAAAAAATCTTCTAGATCTGATCTTCTAATTTGTATCCATTACTCTGATCTGAATATTTGGTGAAGATTCCCTATGGATATCTAGGGTGTAAATGAGCAGAGCTAGTTGTAACCTACTCGCA
This sequence comes from Plectranthus barbatus, assembly GCA_026898455.1. Lineage (NCBI taxonomy): Eukaryota > Viridiplantae > Streptophyta > Magnoliopsida > Lamiales > Lamiaceae > Plectranthus > Plectranthus barbatus. The sequence continues at coordinate 215,124 of JAPKLW010000867.1, forward strand.
TCTTGACTCATAAAAAGTTTGTTTTGTAGGGATTTTATCCGTGAACCGAATCGAAAAATCCAAATAAGTCGGATCGATTTATGGTTTATTGTTCACAATACCAATTCACAAAACCCTAGCATGCTCCTATGAATTTAATGCGTGGATAATAGAGATTACCTTAATTCCGTAGTCTCTGTACCGATCTTTCGCGTTTGAATTCCAAATCTTGAATCAACTACGCGATATTAATTAAATCTGCGGAAATATAAATTAGACAGATTCTAATTTCAAGATTTGATTAAAGACAAGAGAAGAAAAGAAATCTGTTCTCCAGATTAGATCTTCAGGGTTGTATCCTGATCGATGCTAAATCTGCATACAAATTATAGCAAAGGGCAAATAAATTTATAAACAACCCAAGGGTTGGTAGATCCCACAAGGATAGTGCAACGAGGGAAAATCATGTACTGAATATGGTTTTCAGATCTTTTGTTTGGGCAAATCAAATTTGAGGTTTTTGGTTTTTCAAAAGAAATAATTAAAGAGGGAAATTCAAATAATAAAAAGCACAAATTCCAGGGAAATCTACCAATCTGATCAACTTGCAAGAATTAAATATTCAAACCCATGAAACACAATTTTGGTGGAAAACCTTTTATTTTGGAGTTAATTCATTGGTCGGGCAATTAAAATCTAAATTACTAATTAGTGATCTATCTCCTCTCGGTCTCAAAATACACCAATTAATCAATTTCATAAAGATCTAGATTTTCCTACAATTGAAATCTTCTTGGTCGGACAGATAATCAAAAGTATTAAACTCTTACTTCCTATAATCGATTTTCACCTTTCGGTCCTTCAATCAATAACTAAAACCTATTCCAATTTTCATCTCTCGATCCTTCAATTGAAAATAGATTTGAAATAAAATCAAAGAGTTTAAATCAATACAAGGGTTTGAATAAATAAATCTAAACAAGCATCACAGATGGAGAAACCCTAGAACCTGTTTAGGGTTCTAGCCTAACATATTGAAGAAAAACATTGCAGGGAAAAATAAAGATTGCATTAAAAAGTAAAGGTTCAACAAATAAAAGTAAAGAGGAATTCTAAAGAAAACAGAAAAATAAAGGTGTAAAAACTGTAAAAGGGGGAAGAAGATGATTAAAGGATTAAAGGCTAAAAGATAAAAAGAAGGCCCATAATTCTGAGCTATTGAAGAGTTTATATAGAAGTAGGGTTGAGGCCTTGGATGGATATCTTCAAAAGATATGATTTATTGCTTCCAAATTTAAGTATATCTTGTTCCCCAAGCAATTCTCGCCCAAAATATATGAAAATCTCGCAAAATCTCGCCAAAACAGTCTGTATTGGCCGAGATTGCCCTTGCCACGGCCGAGATGGAGGATTCGGCTCGGTCGAGATGGCTTTGATTTCGGTCGAAACAGAGACATTTTCGCCACTTCCGACCCTTCTGCGCAGTCTCACGATTTTGGCCATAACTTTTGCATCCGAACTCCGATTGATCCGATTCCAGTTGCATTGGAAAGCTAATTCAAAGATCTTTCAAATGAAATGCTCCATTAGCTCAGATTCCCTTGGTGGAAGAATTTGTGACTGTTTCTTTGAACATCTGCTGCTTTCGGTACGGGTTCTCCATTGGAATTGGCCTAAAACCTGCGAAATCTTACCATGGCAAGCATAACACCCTCTAATATATACTCATGCTCAGTTTATTCAAGAAAACAAGCTAAAATGCATAAAAGAAAAGAAAAACAATGCGATAAGTGAGTAGAAAAACCGAGCTTATCAAACCCCCCAAACTTAAACACTTGATTGTCCTCAATCAACAAAAGAAAGAATCAAATGTTCAAGCAAAAGAGTAGTGCAATGCCTCACAAGATTCATCACATTCAAACTCGTAAATCCACTAGACATAAGCACTTTTGAAAGAATCAGAAAATCTCTAAACTATGGAAGACTCACATGGGAAGTGTTTCGCTCATTCACTCAAGTGTTTAGGATAATTATGAGATCACACACAAGTCATGAAAATCAAGTTCTACCATAGGCTTGCAAATAATCTCAATCTCCACTGCAAATATGTGCACACAAGTCTAAGATCAGAAAGGACTTTATTCAAGGTTGTAATGTAGGCTTTTTGTGAAAGGTAGGGAAATATTTGGCCAAGTGACTCAAAATCGAATTCAGTGCGTCCACTTCATCAATCTCAACTCACTATCTATTCATATCTACCCAACTCCTTAGATCTTCAATACAAACCATGGCTCTTTTATTTCTTTCTTCTCTTTTTTTTTTCTTCTTTTTTCTTTTTCACACATATCCTTTTATGCTCTAAACAAATTTTTTGATTATACATTTGAGCTTATAAGGATTAACAAACACAACAACACATTTTTTTTCTTTTTTTTTTTCTAGAGCCCAACCTTTTCTTTTGCTTTCACCCTTATAATAGTATCTTATCCTTTCTCAAACAAATCCCAACCCACTCTCATGGACAAGAGTTGATTCCCCTATTTATTTTCAACTCATAAACAAAGAAAGAAAATATCATAGGCTCAAAAGGGCTGACTATGGATAACATTTAATTAGGACAGTGTATGGGAAAATAGGCTAAACAAAGATGGCCTAAAATCACTTCCTAAACCTGTGCACACTAGAAGTCTTGAAAGAGAAACAGAGCAAGTTCTAGAGAAACTCAAAATTGCAGACACACTCACAATCGAAATTCAGGCTCAAAAACTCACACTTAGGACAATTGTTTTTCCACAGTACACATCAAATCATCATCTATCTCATGCCAACGCAAGTATCAAAACAAGTAATCCTGCGGTATTCACATTCATAGGCATACTCAACCACTATCACAATCAACGCAAACTAAAGTCAATCAATTCTAATCTCGCATTCTTGTCCTAGGGTTCAAACATGCTCAAGTTCCCACAATCTCGCGTATTATTCAAAAAAATTTCCCATGCAGAAATTTAAACAAAGCAAATAAAAGATAGAAAAGAGTTTCAAAACCCTTAAATCTTCATCCCCCCAAACTTATTCGAAAGTCAGAGAGAATAAGTTTGGAAATCAGATTCAGAATTCGAAACTGTACCTCAATTGTTGGCCTCAGATACCAACTTTTTATCCTTCATCTTCAGACTTTGACCGGCGTGGATTTTGGGCTGTTGGCACTCCATCTCGGCCGTGGCGAACATCATCTCGGCCGGGATGGAGCCTTCTTGTCGACCTCTGTCTCGGTCGAAGTGTTCCACGTATTGGACTTCTGTCTCGGCTGTGGCAAGCTCTACCTCGGCCGGGACAGATTTCGATTTTTTTTTCAAAAGACCATAAAAGTGAAGTAACAGAATCACATAATGTAATACGAAGTAAAATAAAGAAAATGAAAAACACAATGGGTTACCTCCCATTCAGTGCCTTATTTACCATCGTGGCTCGACTCAGCTCAGCTCACCAAGGCGGTCGAGTCCAGACTCGTCGACCCCTCAAATCAATCATGAAGACCCGCCGGTTCTGAATGACGGTGGTGTACTCGGAAGGAGCCAGCTTAATTGCCAATTTCACTGACTCGTTTCCTCGTTCCCACCGGATGGCTTCTTCTTCTTCCTCCGGTGTCTCGTCGTCTTCTTCATCTTCTTCTTCTTCTTCAGCAGTAGTGATCCGGTTGCATTCCCCTTTCCTCTTGTTCTTGTCAATGCAGAATGTAATGGACTCTTCATTTCCTCTCAGAGTGATCTCCCCCCTCTTGCAGTCAATCAGGACTCCGGCTGTGTCGAGGAACTCTCGTCCCAAAATCATGGGGGTGTTGGCATCTTCTTTCATCTCATGAACTACAAAATTAGCAGGAAATATCAGATGACCAACTCTAATAAGTACATCTTCTACGATACCTTTTGGCTTGGACACAGATCGGTCCGCCATCTGAAGAGTAATTATAGTGGCTCTCATCTCCCCAATCTCGAGCTTCTTGTAGATGGACCAGGGCATCAGGTTGATGCTTGCCCCGGTGTCACAAAGCACGTTCTGAAATTCCTTGCCTCCGATCTCGATAGGTATCGAGAATCATCCTGGGTCAGACCTCTTGATCGGGATCTGCTTCTGTAGGAGTAGGTTGCATTCCTCATGGATCTTCACAGTCTCGTTTTCCGCGAACTGCTTCTTCTCGCTCATCAGCCTCCTTAGGAACTTCGAGTATCCTGGTATCTCCCTGAGAGCTTCAACAAGAGGTATATTAATATTCACTTTTTTAAGATTTTCAACAAAACGAGTGAATTTAGAATCTTCCCTTTTCTTGGCGAATCTTTGTGGGAAGGGCATGGGAGCAACCGGCTCATTTCTTCTCTCTTTCTCTTTTTCCTTCTCGCCCTGCTTGGCCTTCTGTTTCGACCGGGATAGGTCGATCCCGGCCGTCCTGCTTTGCTCTGTCTCGGCCGGGCTCGCATCTTCTGTTTTGGCTGGTTCACACTCCACTTCGGCCGTTCTGCTCCTCTCTGTCTCGACCGGGATGTCCTCCATCTCGGTCAAAATAGAGAGGTCTCCTGCGGGAACTTCCTCCTCTGCTTCACTCAATCCTCTTTCTGGGTAGCTCGAGCCATCAGACTCCCTTCCAGATCGCAGCGAGATGACATTTACTGGTTTTCCCTTTGCTGGATTTGTCTCCGTCGTGCTCGGGAGTTGGCCCGGCTTGTGCTGATTTCCCAAGATAGCGCCAATCTGACTCAGTTGGGTGTCCATCATCTGCAGATGCTTTGTCATCAGTTGCATGTGATTGGCCATCCCTTTCACCTCATTCTCCACCTTGCCAAATCTGTTGTCTGAGCTCTTTCTGAATTTCTCAAGTGTTTCCTCCAGCACATACTTCTTTTTCTCCACAATTTCGCCTCCAGTACCTACACCAAAATCAGGGGGAGGGTGTTCTGCAGCAGTGGGGTTAGCATATGAAAAACCAGGGTGAGATCGCCCATGGTTATAATGATACCCCTGATTACCTCGGTAGTTATTGTTATAACCACCCCCAATATAGTTTACCTCAGAATTCGCAGCTCCAGATGAACTGCTAGCTCCCTGGTTGATGTAGTCAGCTTCCACCGGAACAATTAACATGCTTGGCTCAGTAGTATTGGCAGCAACCTTAGTAGTCCCCAGTTTCTCAATTTCCTCTCGGAGTTTCTTCACCTCTGCGACCACATCGAATTCTGGCTTGGCTTCCACTGCTTTGACTGGCATCTGTCTCTCAGTTGGCCATTGGTGGCTGTTTAGTGCCATGTCTGCCAGAAGTCTCATACTCTCTGCTCCACTCTTCTTCATCAGGATCCCTCCAGCTGATGCATCCACCAATTCCTTCATGTGTGGGTTCAGACCCTCATAGAAGTGGCAAACCTGCATCTCGAGATCGATTCCATGTCCAGGGCAGAGTCACAGGAGCTCCTTGTATCGGTTCCAAGCTTCATGTAAGGATTCATCATAAAACTGCTTGAAGGTGGTGATGACAGCTTTCCTTTTCAGCAGCAGGCTTGGTGGGAAGTAGTTGGTGAGGAATGCTGCTCGCAGCTCCTCCCATGTCCCGATTTGGCTTTTGTCAAGCCCAGCATACCAAGACCTGGCCTCGTCTCTGAGTGAGAATGCGAAGAGGTGCATCCTAATGACATCCCGATGGACTCCATTCTGCTTTATCGTATCGTACACCTCTATGAACAAGTTGAGGTGGGCATATGGATCTTCGACAGCTCTTCCCCCAAACTGGTTCTGCTGCACCATCTGTATCAGACCTGTGCGCAGCTCGAAGTTGTTTGCATCGATGCCAATTCTGAATCCTGCTTCCTCTTGTTGTGGTAAAAATCTGTCCAAGATGGACCTCTGTGGCACCATGACCTGCCTTTCATTCAGTTCCGCCAGTCTTGAGGCTTGCTTTGCTTGGGTAGCCTGGGCTGCAAGAAGTTGCACCCTCAATTGCTGCACCTCATTCACAAATTGTCTCTGCTCCTCCGGTGTCATGTTCTGCAGAGGGGCTTCTTGATTCACTTCCATCTCAAAGTTAAATCTCTTTCCTTTCTTTCTGTTGTTTCTGCAGGCTGCTTCAATCTCTGGTATAACTGGCTCGAGTGTCTTCCCTTTGCTCCGTGTGTTCATGCACTGTACAGAAAACGAGGGAGAAATCAGTCTGTCCCGGTCGGGATAATGTGAATCTCGACCGGGATGGAAGTTTTCGTCTCGGCCGGTTTGTGACTCAACTAGGCCGGGATGGAGAATACGTCTCGACCGTGATGGGACTCAACTCGGCCGAGACAGACGCGACACAAAAACACTCACGCACACGAAAGTGAAGGGATTCGTGAACTGAATCATGAAGTCCGTTTGCCTAGGATCGTTAATTGGAATATCAAAAATAAATTGCTATGCCTATGAACAATCCTAGCATACTCCTATATTATTATTCATAAGAAGGTTTATGCGGAATACCTGGATCGATGAACTCTGAAGAACGCGTGCGCGGAGATGCCTTTTGATCTTTCCCACGCACAAAGATTTAATTTCCTAACAGATTGAGGAAATAAATCTATGAAAATAATAAAATTATTTTCGAAAATAAAGAGGAGAGAGAGAAGAAGAAAAATCCTCCTGATTTGATCTTCTGATCTGTATCCCAACTCGATCTGAAAATCCGATGAAGATTCTCTATCAGATCCCTTGCCCGGTTGAGAAGCAGAATTTCCTCCTCGTTCTCAGATCTTAGTCGATCACCACAACTCCCAAATTCTGGTTTGCTGTGTGCAACTTATGATCTTGTGGTGTGTTGAGATCTGAGGAACTGAGGCCTATTTATAGGAAAATACTGGACTCCTATTGGGCTTGAGTTTCATGGGCCAGACCAGGGACTAAAATGTAAATAGCAAATAAGGCCTATCAATTAATTAATTCCCATATTCAACCCAGAATATAATTAATTAATTAATATTGATTCATTCCACCAGAGAATCAATACGGTCCTACCTATTTGCTACCACGTTTTGAGGTACGGGTTGCATGGGCTCGGTATATCCCCACATTTAAGGTTACGGACATTCGTTAATTAATTTAAGCTCTGACAAGCTATTTAATTAATTAACATCTTGTATTCCTGAATTAATCCACTCAAACCTTTCCACTTATGCTTGAACTTAATCAGCCTGCAGGACTTAGCATAACGAACCTTTTGAGCTGTTCAGGGAATGTCACCATCCTATACTGGATGTGGTTTCCTAGTTCCAGTACCAGACAGTCATACACAAACTGCTATTACCCAAGATACAGATATACAAGCTCAACTAGAGCCTTTCACTGCAACTCAAAGTAATACACAATTTGCATATACTTCTGTACCTTCATTTAGGCTTAGGATCTCGTCAAGCCATAGAGATCTAGATTCTTTTAATGTCAGATAAAAGAATCAATCTCGACTTAGGTCCTTATCAATGCGTGCCCCACACCAGCATACCAAGCCATCCAAGATAAGATGCTTATTACTGCGTATGCTGCAGCCTACACCGACAGTTTATCCTGGAACTGTCTCAGTTGTGATAACTATTTATATCTCGCTAGGTCAAATGATCCATACGATCTTCTGTGATCTTCTACACACCGTATGATCTCCCTATCGACGAGATAAGAGGATAATTGCGTTTGTGACACATGTTTGTTAATTCAGACAGGAGATGAACATACAACATTTATGATTCCCAGTATATTAACCAATCGACCTTGTACATAATATACCAATCATAATGCTTTCAGTATATAAATCCATCAGAAAGAACTGACTCCAAAAAGAAAAACAAATAAAACTCAACACAAATTCGGAAAATAAAAAGAAAGAATACAACCCAATCCAGAAGTTCTTCAACTTTCCAGTAATGAATCGCCGTCTGACTATCCCCAGCAACGGCGCCAATTTGATCGATGCTAAATCTGCATACAAATTATAGCAAAGGGCAAATACATTTATAAACAACCCAAGGGTTGGTCGATCCCACAAAGATAGTGCAACGAGGGAAAATCATGTACTGAATATGGTTTTCAGATCTTTTGTTTGGGCAAATCAAATTTGAGGTTTTTGGTTTTTCAAAAGAAATAATTAAAGAGGGAAATTTAAATAATAAAAAGCACAGATTCCAGGGAAATCTACCAATCTGATCAAATTGCAAGAATTAAATATTCAAACCCATGAAACATAATTTTGGTGGAAAACCTTTTATTTTGGAGTTAATTCCTAGGTCGGGCAATTAATACCTAAATTACTAATTAGTGATCTATCTCCTCTCGGTCTCAAAATACACCAATTAATCAATTTCATAAAGATCTAGATTTTCCTACAATTGAAATCTTCTTGGTCGGACAGATAATTAAAAGTATTAAACTCTTACTTCCTATTATCGATTTTCACCTTTCGGTCCTTCAATCAATAACTAAAACCTATTCCAATTTTCATCTCTCGATCCTTCAATTGAAAATAGATTTGAAATAAAATCAAAGAGTTTAAACCAATACAAGGGTTTGAATAAATAAATCTAAACAAGCATCAAAGATGGAGAAACCCTAGAACCTGTTTAGGGTTCTAGCCTAACATATTGAAGATAAACATTGCAGGGAAAAATAAAGATTGCATTATCACTCGTGCCTGAACTTAATCAGTCTGCAGGACTTTGGCACGATGAATGTCATTGAGCTCCTCAGTGAATGTCCCCATCCTATTACTCGGATATGGTTACCTAAACCTGGTCTCAGACTGTACTACACGAACTGTTGTTACCCATGATGCGGATATACGAGCACGTTACTTAGGCTCTCCACCATGGCAAGTCAAAGCAACAGTCAATCCGTGCAAACCCCTGAACCTTCGTTAGGGTTTGGACTCAATCAAGAACGAGATCTTGTATTTACTGAAGTCAGACAGTCGAACACATGTCACTGCGGTCCATCAATACGCCACCCTTGCGCACCAGCATGTCAAGTAACCAAGATAGACTACTTATTCTGACAATATCGCAGCCATCCAGACAGACGTATCCTCATACATTGTCTCGGTTTTGATCAGGTTTATGTTTCACTAGGTCAAGTGATCATACTGTCTTCTGCGATCTACTACACGCTGTATGATCGTCCCTATCGGTGAGACAAGAGGATACCATTGTTACATGCATGTAAGTTTGTTTGACAGATAGGAGAAATAAACCGTTGTATACTCATTGTAATAAATGCTTTCTGTATACAAAATCCATCAATCTTTAACTTATACTCAAAGCATAACTTAGCTATTACAGAGTATACAGTGTGTCAATCTAGCTTGCTATCTCGTTAACCACTGTCAGTGGTCGGCATCCACCTCAGACCCAGCTCACAAATATGTCTTTCGTAAACTTTCTGTGGCAAGCTCTTTGTAAATGGATCAGCAAGGTTGTCTGCAGTGTCAATTTTCTTGATCAGCACATCGCCCCTTGATACGATCTCTCGTCTGATATGGCACTTTCTCTCTATGTGTTTGCTTGCCCTGTGAGACTGCGATTCCTTTGAGTTCGCCACTGCACCAGAGTTATCACAATAAATTGTGATGCTCCTCAGCAAACTTGGAATCACACCCAACTCCAAAAGGTAATTCCTGAGCAATACCCCCTCTTTTGAGGCTTCGGAGGCTGCGTCAGCAATGCATTTCTGCTTTGAGCTCCTCCAAGATACAGCTCCACCTCCTAAGGTAAACACATATCCAGAGGTTGATTTCTTCTCATCCTGGTCCCCTTGGAAATCCGAGTTTGTATAACCCACAGGGCACAAATCCTCAGTTTGATAAACTAGGTCGTAATTCCTAGTTCTCTTCAAATACTTGAGGATGTCCTTTACCGCAGTCCAATGCGCCTGTCCAGGGTTAGACTGATATCTAGCTACCATGCCAACGGCATAACAGATATCTGGCCTGGTACACAGCATTGCATACATGAGACTACCCACCGCTGAAGCGTATGGTACAAGACTCATCTCATCTTTCTCCCGTTGTGTCTCAGGACACTGCCCACTAGAAAGACGAACTCCATGTCTGAAAGGTAGCAAGCCTTTCTTAGCGAGTTGCATGCTGAACCGGGCTATCACAGTATCCACATAGGATGCCTGGGATAAGCTCAACATCCTTCTTTTACGATCTCGTAAGACCTTAATCCCAAGGATGTAGCCAGCTTCTCCCAAATCCTTCATTTGGAACTATTCGGGTAACCAACACTTGATTTCCGACATCACTCCCTCGTTGTTTCCAAATAGGAGTATGTCATCAACGTATAGTGCAAGGAAGACCACCTTCCCACTTACACAAAGTCGGTAAACACAACTTTCATTTTTCAACTGTGCAAATCCATAGGATTTAATCTCATCATTGAAACGTAAGTTCCACGACCTCGAAGCTTACTTAAGCCCATACAAGGACTTCTTAAGCTTCCAGACAAGATGTTCTTTGCCTTTACACACGTAGCCCTCAGGTTTCCGCATATAGATGTCCCTACCTTCTTCAAGGAAACCGTTTAGGAAAGCAGTTTTGACATCCATCTGCCAAATCTCGAGGTCCATATGCGCAGCTATGGCAAGGAGTATCGGGATGGACTTGAGCATGACTACGGGTGAAAAGGTTTCGTCATAGTCAATACCCTCTTTCTGACTATAACCCTTTGCCACCAGCCTGGCTTTAAAAGCCGTAATTTCTCCATCCGCCCCTTTCTTTGTCTTGTATACCCATTTGCACCCTATGGCCCTAAAGTCCTCCGGCAATTCAGTTTTCTAGTATACATCTATAGCAGTTATGGATTCAATTTCGGAATCCATGGCGACACGCCATTTATCAACATCCTTGTCTTGCACTGCCTCTTCGTAAGTCAGTGGGTCAGAGTCATCATGTCCGTATTCCGGGCTCAAGTCTGAACACTAACCCACAAACATGTACCTTTCCGGCTGGAAAATAACTCTCCCAATGACATAACAGATACTAGGCCTGGTACACAACATAGCATACATGAATCTGGCCTGGTGCAGTAACTTGTGGTTCTGCACCTTGCACTGAAGAACGTGTCTGTGGTGCTAAACCTCTCACAGGTTCACCCACGTTTGCACGTTCTCCTTCCCTTGGAATTGCATTCTCATTTTCAATTTCTTGAAGAACGATATTACTCCTTGACCTGTGGTTCCTTACATACTCATCCTCCAAGAATCTAGCGTTGGTGCTAACAATGACTCTCTGACTCTCAGGACAGTAAAAGTAACCACCTTTCGTTTGTCTGGGATACCCTATAAACATCATTACCTTTGATCTTTTTTCTAACTTATCAGGTTCCTTCGACAGTACGTGTGCCGGACAGCCCCATACTCTGAACTTGCACAAACTTGGTTTGCGACCAAGGAAGAGCTCAGAAGGCATCTTAGGAACTGATTTAGAAGGCACCACATTTAATACGTAAATGCGTAGCCCCAAAACAAAATTGGTAAGTTAGCATAAATCATCATTGATCTTACCATCTCTAGAAGAGTCTTATTCCTTCTTTCAGCTACACCGTTTTGCTGGGGAGTACCCGGTGCAGTCTACTGGGATGTAATCCCGTTGTCTGACAAATACTACAGGAACTCGTTACCGAGGTATTCGCCACCGCGGTCAGATGGCAGCGACTTGATAGTGTTCCCGACATTCTTTTCTACCTCAGCCTTGAACTCTTTGAATTTCTCAAAGTATTCAGACTTGTAGCGAAGCTGGTAAACATATCCATACCTTGAGTAATCGTCAATGAAAGTGATGAAGTACTCGTACCCTCCACGAGCCTGCGTGGATATCGGTCCACATAAGTCAGAATGGATCAATTCCAACACTTCCTCTGCTCGAGACTGACTAGCCTCAAAAGGCCTAGTTGACATCTTGCCCTCGATGCAGGATTGGCAGACTTGATAAGGTACAGCCCGGACTAAGTCCAATGTACCGTCATCTGCAAGTCTCTGAATCCGCTTCAAGCCGATGTGACCCAGTCTCAAATGCGAGAGATATGTAAGATCCTCTTGAGAAGAAGTAAGTTTTCTTTTTCTAGGATTATCAATTACGGATGAATTACATGCAATACATGTGGAAGACTTATGATTGTAGTTAATAACATAAAGAGAATTATTCAGCATCCCACGATAGATAACACCGTTATTACCAATGATAGAAACACCACTATAAAAAATAACTGAATATCCATCAACGTAAAGTTTAGAAACTGAAATAAGATTCCCCCAAAAATCTGGCACGTACAAAACATCTCTCAAAGTTAAAACAAAATCATCAAAGTACAAGGTGGAATCTCCAATGGCAGCTGCACTCACTTGTGCTGCGTTCCCCATCGAGATGGTAACCTCGTCATTCTTCAACACCCTCCTCGGTGTGAAGCCCTACAAAATGTAACAAACATGATCAGTAGCTCCAGTATCCACTACCCACAAATGAGTAGAAACCGATGCTAAACATGTTTCCGTTAAAAATACAAATGACGTACCTTGTCCTTTAGCATTCGGACAATCCATCTTTCCGTACCCAGCACACCTGTTCTTCTTTAGAGTGACCTTGACTCTCTTCACCTTCTTTGACTTGCTTTCACTGCCTGCTTTCCTGAACTTGCTTTCAGCACCATCATCTCCAACCTTAGAGGTTGTCTAACTAGTACTAGAAACAGTCAGAACAGGTTTCCGTGCTCGCATGGAAGATTGCTCCACTACAAGGTCCTCAAGTAGCTCATGCAGAGCATACTCTCCCCTTGCAGCAGCAACTACCTTAAAGTCATAATAAGATTCAGGAAGAGAATTCAGGATGATATCAATCTCGCCTTGCGCACTGATATTACCACCCCGCACAGTGAACTGTCTCATGAGCTCAATCGTAGACATCATGTACGCTGTCACCGAACTATCTTCAACCATCTTCTTGCTCACAAGATCGTGCACAAGTCTATAGTTAATAGTCCGCTCCACATTGCCATAAGCAGTCAAGAGATCTTTCCAGATCTCTCCATCCCTATTGAAGTTCTCATACTTGTGCTAAGTAGTCATAAGCAGTCAAGAGATCTTTCCAGATCTCTCTAGATAGGCCAGTCGTGATAAGCAAATAGGCGAAATCATCAGCATCCTCCCATCTTTCATAAAACTCAATGTTGGTCCCGGTTTATCAGGGTAAAACTTGGCAGCGGAAAATGTGTTAGTTCGTTTCTTACGCTCTGCTGGTTACTCAGCTGACTGGGACCTTGTCAGCTGGTAAGTCAACTGGGACTATGAGTACTCAGCTGACTGGAGACTGGCTGGTCAGCTGGTAGCTCAAGACTTAGAATATTTTAAGTCTAGTTTGCACAGTTATATCAGTTTTCAGATATACACCAGCACTTGAGTGCTGGGTTTCAAATACAAATTTAAATACTGAAAGCAGATAAAGGCAAAGGATTTTTATAGTGGTTCGATCAACTGATCTACGTCCACTTTCCAGTCGATGCACTGGAAATTTCACTATAAGAGCAATCAGGTACAAAGAATCCTACGATCTATCTCCAGCTGGTAGATGCCCCGTCTACCAGTCCACTGGATCAACCGCTCCCGGTCCTTGTCCTTCTTCAGCTCTCGTCAGATGGATGGAGTGCGAGCACGTCACTTCAACCTCCTCCTCTGACTGGTTGGGTGTTGAGTTCTCCCAAGAACGTGACTCCTTTACGGCAAACTGCCCGTAATAGCTCAAGAGCTGGATGGCTCTAGAACTGCTGTGAACTTCCTCAGAGAGAGAAAGAGCACCAAAGAGATCAATAACTCACAAGCTGGAAGCTTGGAGTCTCGTGTTTGAATAAATCAACACACGGAAAGAGCTTTTAAGAAAAGCCTCGAAAGTATTTGCTTGCTGGCAATAAGTGCGATCGTTCTTTCGGTAGGTCAAGAGTGAGAAGAGTATTGAATGTTGATGGATCCCAGGTATTTATAGACGAGGGATCCCATTCAAATCTACTAGCCGTTTGGACACATCCGGAAAAGTCTCTGTCCTCGCATGTCCTTCTGCAGGCGGCAGGTAGGAATTTCCGGAAAGCGCCATGCTTTTGTCCACTTTATCTGACACAGATCTCTTTGTGTCAGAACGGCTCTTTAAGTCAGTACGAGGAATCGGAACTGGTGTCTTGAACTGATAGACTTTAAGGTATCCTCCTTAAAGTCATACTTTGTCAGTTATTCCTCAGACGAATCTTCTTT
>JAPKLW010000867.1:234388-252438 GCA_026898455.1 Plectranthus barbatus
TAGAGTTCGAAGAGAAAAAAATATTCGTCAAAAAAAATATCGAAAAAAGTGTTGGGAAAGAAAAAAAGAAGGGTAGCAAAATTAAATCAAAAATCCCTAATTTCTTGATTTCTACAAGTGCCTTTTTTGCCTTTTCTGTCGGTTTTGGTCATTTTTGTCGTAACTTTTGCGTCCGGTGTCTGTTTTTGGCTTAATTGTACTTTTTGGCCAAATTCCTTTGTTTTCGAGTAGTTATTGCCCTCCAAAAGTTTTTCCGAAAAAATTTTCCGTTCATTTTTGGTCGTTTACCTTCCTAGGGTCTTCTAGAGTCTTCCCGTCCTGTTGGTTTGTCGAATTGAAGTCCGTGGAATTTTATAAGAATTTTTGAGCTTTTTGGAAAGGAGAAAAAGAGTGGTAAAAGGCAAGAGTGTGTGAGATTAATAGAGGGACTGAAAAAGCCATTCATACTGCGAGCGATACACGAGTGTGAGTGTTTGACATAGCTGAGTGATACACGAGTGTACGTGAGGTGGTGAGGTCCTTCCTTTTATCTTTATATCTAACCTTTTTGTGCAGGTATGACTAAAAGTAGTGGTTCTGAGGGGCTGAAAGATGATGAAACTATTAGTAGTAGTCAAATGATGTACATGATGGAGGCCATCAAATCAGATTTTACCAGGCTGCTGAGAAGTGAGATGAATGCCATGCATCAGCGAATGGATGAATTTGAGACCTCGGTGACAGAAAAGACTAGGCATGACTCATCTGGTAGTCACAAGAATACCGGGAAAGGAGGTGGCGGTCGAGGTGGTCGAGGCTCCAATACGAGACGGAGTCCTTATGATGAGGAGGACGTCGATGACTATAAGGAGGAGTCGTATGATAACAATCTGTGGACAATGAAGATGAACATCCCATTATTTCAGGGAAAGAACGACCCCGAGTTGTATCTAGAGTGGGAACGGAAAGTGGAGATGATGTTCGAGTGCCACAACTATTCAGAGCTGAAGAAAGTAAAGCTGGCTGCAGTAGAGTTCTCGAATTATGCCCTCGTATGGTGGGATCAGTTGGTAAGTAGCAGGAGGAGAAATAGGGAGAGACCTATAGAGACATGGGATGAGATGAAGGCTGTTATGAGGAGGCGTTTTGTGCCGAATCATTACTACCGAGAGTTGTATAACAAACTGCAGGGTTTGAGGCAGGGTACCCGGAGTGTGGATGAGTACTATAAAGAGATGGAAGTGGCTATGATCCGAGCTAATGTCGTGGAAGATAGAGAGGCGACAATGGCTAGGTTCCTGGCTGGACTGAATTGGGAGATTCGGAATACGGTGGAGCTGCAGCATTATGTCGAGCTGGAAGACATGGTCCACATGGCCATCAAGATTGAGGGACAGCTCAAGAGGAGGGGCAACGACAGTAATTTGAGGCAGAATCCCACAGGCTGGAGAGAATACCAGGTTGGAAGTGGTTCAACACCTAAGCGAGCTCCGTGGAAGAAGGAGGAGGAGCAGCCTCGAGGGGAGAAGAAGCCGTTTGTGAAGCCCAGGTCAGACTCCACAGCTCAAGGTAAAACTGTTACCACTGATTTTCATAATAGAGACCGCAAGTGCTATAAATGTCAGGGTTTTGGGCATATTGCTAACGATTGCCCGAATTGGAGAGTCATGGTGATTCGAGATGATGGAGAGATTGTGACTGATGAAGAGACTGACCCGGAGATGCCTGATTTGGATGATCCTAATGAAGAAGTAGAAGAGATTGAGGCGCGTGCAGCGCTGAATTTTGTGATGAGAAGGGCCTTGAATGCACAACCTGCAGCCGAAGAAGTTGAGCAGAGGGAGAACATCTTTCATACACGTTATCATATCAACGATAAGGTCTGCAGCATGATTATAGATGGAGGTAGCTACACCAATGTGGCGAGCCAGTCGATAGTGACGAAGCTAGGGTTACAAGTGATGAAGCATCCTAGGCCATACAAGCTGCAGTGGCTGAATGATAGTGGCGTCATCAAAGTAGTGAAGCAAGTCAAGGTGTCGTTTCGCATTGGGAAATATGAGGATGAGGTGTTGTGTGATGTGATTCCTATGCAGACGAGTCATATACTTTTGGGGCGTCCGTGGCAGTTCGATAGGCGTGTGAAGCATGATGGCTTTACGAACAAGTATTCCTTTGACTACAAGCAGAAAAAGATCTCACTTGTTCCTCTGACCCCTAAACAAGTCTATGAGGATCAAGTCCAGTTGCAGAAGGA
Source organism: Plectranthus barbatus (assembly GCA_026898455.1). Taxonomy (NCBI): domain Eukaryota; kingdom Viridiplantae; phylum Streptophyta; class Magnoliopsida; order Lamiales; family Lamiaceae; genus Plectranthus; species Plectranthus barbatus. The sequence goes on from JAPKLW010000867.1 coordinate 236,625, forward strand.
GTCGGGTGATGAGATGCAGCCACAAAGTAATAAGGAGAAAGGGGTGGTGCAACAATCCTTTCTAGCTAGGGTTGGGGATCTGAAGTGGGCGGTTCAGGAGGAGAAAACAAGGTGTTGCTGATCTACAAGGAGAATATGGTTTAAATAACATCCCTGATTCTCTACCCCCTTCTATTTCCTCTCTTTTGCAGGATTTTGAGGATGTTTTTCCAGATGATACCCCAGCCGGGCTGCCACCCATTCGTGGGATTGAGCATCAGATAGATTTTGTGCCGGGCGCAACCCTTCCAAATAGACCAGCTTACCGAACCAGCCCGGAGGAGATGAAGGAGTTGGAGAGGCAGATTGGAGAGTTGCTGGCCAAAGGGCACGTAAGGGAGAGTTTGAGTCCTTGTGCAGTTCCAGTTTTGCTAGTGCCCAAGAAGGACTCGACCATGAGGATGTGCTGCGATTGCCGAGCTATCAACAACATTATGGTTAAGTATCGCCATCCTATCCCTCGTTTAGATGATATGTTAGATGAATTACATGGTGCTTGTGTGTTTTCTAAGATAGATCTGCGAAGTGGTTATCATCAGATTAGGATTAAGGAGGGAGATGAGTGGAAAACTGATTTTAAAACCAAACTTGGGTTGTATGAGTGGTTAGTCATGCCTTTCGGGTTAACCAATGCTCCTAGTACTTTTATGCATCTTATGAACCATGTTTTGAGAGCTTTTATTGGCAGATTTGTTGTGGTTTATTTTGATGACATTCTGATTTATAGTAGGAGTTATGATGATCACTTTGAGCATTTGAAGGCTGTTTTGGATGTACTTCGAAGGGAGAGACTGTTTGCTAACATGAAGAAGTGCATCTTTTGCACGGATAAGTTGGTGTTTCTTGGTTTTGTTGTTAGTGCAGACGGAGTACATGTGGATGAAGAAAAGATTCGAGCAATCAAGGAGTGGCCACAACCTAAGAATGTAGGCGATGTTCGCAGCTTTCACGGACTTGCCAGCTTTTATAGGCATTTTGTACCTCATTTCAGCAGCATTGCAACCCCATTAACTGAAGTGATTAAGAAGACTGTGGAGTTCAGATGGGGAGAAGAGCAAAAGAAAGCTTTTGAGTTGCTGAAGTACAAGTTGACCCATGCCCCGGTATTATCTCTTTCTAATTTTTCTAAGACATTTGAGATTGAATGTGATGCTTCTGGGGTTGGTATTGGTGCAGTTTTGATGCAAGAGAAGAGGCCTGTGGCATACTTCAGTGAGAAGCTGAACGGTGCAACGCTGAATTATCCTACCTACGATAAGGAGCTGTACGCCTTGGTGAGAGCCTTAAAAATGTGGCAGCACTATTTGTGGGCTAAGGAGTTCATCATTCACACCGATCATGAGTCGCTGAAGCATCTGAAGGGGCAACATAAGCTGAACAAGAGGCATGCTAGATGGATGGAGTTTGTAGAGACTTTTCCTTACGTCATCAAGTACAAGCAAGGTAAGGAAAATGTGGTGGCTGATGCACTGTCTTGTAGGTATGCCTTAATCTCTACTTTAGATGCTAAGTTGCTTGGGTTTAATGGGTCATTTTGGTATTGCTAAGACTTTGGCTGTGTTGAATGAGCATTTCTTTTGGCCTCGCATGAAACGTGATGTTGAGAGGATTTGTGGTAGATGCATTACTTGTAAACAGGCTAAGTCTAGGTCTAGTTCCCATGGATTGTATACACCTTTACCTATTCCTACTGCACCTTGGATTGATATTTCTATGGATTTTGTGCTAGGTTTGCCACGTACTGTGCGTGGTAGTGATTCAATATTTGTTGTTGTTGATAGGTTTTCTAAAATGGCTCATTTTATTCCTTGTCATAAATCTGATGATGCATCACATGTTGCTAACTTGTTCTTTAGGGAAGTTGTGAGATTGCATGGTATTCCTAGGACAATTGTTTCTGATAGAGTTTCTAAGTTCTTGAGTTACTTCTGGAAGACTTTGTGGTGTAAGTTAGGAACTAAACTGTTGTTTTCTTCTACTTGTCATCCACAAACTGATGGTCAAACTGAAGTAGTTAATAGGACTTTATCTGCTTTGTTGAGAGCTGTACTTAAGAAGAATATTAAGAATTGGGAAGAATGTTTGCCTCATGTTGAGTTTGCTTATAATCGTTCAGTTCATTCTGCTACTCAGTTTTCTCCTTTTGAGGTTGTGTATGGTTTTAATCCTTTGACTCCTTTAGATTTATCTCCTTTACCTGTGCAAGAGTTTACTAACCTTGATGGGCAGAAACGAGCTGATTTTGTGAAGCAGATTCATGAGAAGGCTAGGCAGAACATTGAGCGTCGTACTGAGCAGTATGCCAAGCAGGCGAATAAAGGGCGCAAGAAGATGTTGTTTGAGCCTGGAGATTGGGTTTGGCTGCATATGAGAAAGGAGAGGTTTCCTTTGCAGCGGAGATCAAAGTTTTTACCTCGAGGAGATGGTCCCTTCCAAGTGGTGGATAATGCATAATGTTAGTGCATAAAAGTAAATAATGCATAATGTTAGTGCATAAAAGTAAATAATGCATAATGTTAGTGCATAAAAGTGAATGATAATGCATACAAGTTGGACTTACCCGGTGAGTATGATGTTAGTGCTACATTTAATGTTGCTGATTTAAGTCCTTTTGATGTAGGTGATAGCTTGGATTTGAGGACAAATCCTCTTGAAGAGGAGGGGAATGATGGAGCCCAAGTAATAGCTGTGAGAGACGATCCAGTCTACATTCCGAGTGGGCTGATGACTAGAGCTCGAGCAAGGACTTTGAGGGCTGGATTGAGCTTATTGATTAAAGATATATGGGCTGCCAATGTTTCCAAAGAATCGATGTTGTTGGAAGAATTAAACGAAGGCCCAAAAGTTATTAATTTAATTATGTGTAATGATTGGGCTTAGTTTAATTTATTTAGTTATTTTGGGCCAACATGTTTAGGCCTTATTTATTAATTTCGAATTTTAATGTCTTTAATTATTTAAAATAGTTACCTTATTAGTTTAGGCTTTGAGTTGCCTATATATAGGCCTTGTATGTAACAGTTTTGATTGAGTTTTCAGTTTAATAAAATTTGTGAGGTTTTCTCCTTTATTTCTGAAAGCTCAAACATTCGAATTTCTCATATTCCATAGGGTTTTCAAAATTCGACTAATCAATTGGACAGTCACATCCATTGGTGGTGTCTTCGCTTATATCCTTCGTTGTTGGATCAATTCACCTCTTGGGTCGTAGGAGAAGTTATTCTGGACTACGGTACTTTTCGTGTTCAGTTTGCTTCCGCGTCGATTCTGAGTCCTTTTCGTTCGAATTCCTGGGCTGCGATCTAAACCTTCCTGGCGAGTATCGTATCACCTCCTGCCGCCGCCGCCCAGTCTGTAAGATTCGTCTTGTTCTTCGTCCCGACCCGTCCAATTACAGAATTGAATAAAAATTACAGAATCTATTCTATTATAATTTTTTCTATCAAATCTAATCACGGATTTTTTCGTGATTTTACAAAATAGATTCAACCCTACACGGATAAACCATCGCGGGCTGAAACAAACGGGTTGCCACGAGGAACAAAAACCATCCACGACAAAATAAAATTCATACATGCATCAATGAATTTATTATGAACAATAGAGCCATAAATCAGAAACCTCGCTCTGATACCAATTGTAGGGATTTTATCCGTGAACCGAATCACAAAATCAAAATAAGCCGGATCAATTTATGGTTTATTGTTCACAATACCAATTCACAAAACCCTAGCATGCTCCTATGAATTTAATTCATGGATAATAGAGATTACCTTAATTTCGTAGTCTTTGTACCGATCTTTTGCATTTGAATTCCAGATCTTGAATCAACCACGCGATATTAATTAAATCTGCGGAAATAGAAATTAGACAGATTCTAATTTCAAGATTTAATTAAAGACAAGAGAAGAAAAGAAATATGTTCTCGAGATTAGATCTTGAGGGCTATATCCCTATGCTGTTCAGATTTGCTACTGGTGGGGATTCCACAGATCTGTAATTGTGCAAGGCCAGAATCGAAATTCTCCTCCCTCTGCACTGATAGCCGTCACCCACTCTCCTCTCTCTCTAAGGTTTCACTGATTTGAATTATATTCAAGGTGGCTAGGGTTTCTGAGAGAGAGATGTCTACTTATAGACCTAGGGTTTTAACCCTAATGGGCTGTTGGGCTCAATTCAGCATATTTACTTTGGGCCAGACCTGGGACCTAATGCAAATAATAAAGTGGGCCTTTAAATTAAGTAATTCTCATGTCCACAACCCAGGACACAATTAAGTAATTAATATTAATTCTTTTTCACCAAAGAATTAATACTGACCTACCCCTTTATTACCACGTTATGAGAACGGGCTGCATTTATTGAGAATTACTGTGCCCGAGTACACTTTGTCGATGGAGCCGGTGGACTTGGTCGACAACGTGCTCCAGCAGATGCCAGGAAAAGTGAGGTAGCCGCAGAAGATGAAAACGGATCCCTCCATGTGCGATGCCCAGAAGTTCTTTGATTTCCACAACGATCACGAACACACCATTGCGGACTATAGAGCATTACGACTGGAGGTGATTGAGCTCCTCAAGAAGGGGCTGCTAGCTGAGTTTTTGACGGATGAGGGGAAGCGAACCTGGAGTCAGGATAAGCAGCCCGAACAGCCGCGAGGCAACACAGGATCGGCCCCTAAGTCACCCGTACCAGTCCGAATCGTCAGCTTCATCACCAGCGACTCAAAAATTAGCGGCATGATAAGATTCGCCGCTAAGAAATCTAGGAGGCTGACCCGCGAGGAAGCCATGGCACCTCGAAGAAACCCAGCACATACTCTGATTAAGTTCACATACGATCATGTGTCGGGGCTCTACCATCTGCATGTCGACACCCTAGTGATCTCCTTATTACTTTCTGATTATCTCCTTATGAGAATTTTGATTGATAACGAGAGCTCGGCCAACATCTTGTTCTTGCACGCCTTAAAGGAAATGAAGATCCCTGAGGAAAATATAGTACGAAGTCTTAATAAGAAGGATGCAATTTGCAAGGGAACTCGGTGTTCGCCGCCTACAAGTACAAGGCGACTCGCCGTTAGTAGTACTGCATGTAGACAACCAATATCAGGTAAAAGAATCGAGTTTATTAAAGTACAACGAGATGGCTCAGGCAATCAGTGGCGAATTTGAGGACTTCGACATCAAGCACATAGCAAGGGAAGAGAACACCAAAGTGGACGCACTCGCAAATTTGGTATCTTCAAAATAGGAAAAATAAGTCGCACCAATCCCCATTACGTAGGCCGAAGAACCCGTTGTGATGAAAGAAGTAAAGGAGGTACAAGAGATAGGTCAAGGAAGCTCGTGGATCGAGCCGATATTTCAATACATCAAGGAAGGCACAACCCCAGAAGATAAGGTAGAAGCAACTCGACTAGCAAGGATGGCAGCAAAGTACACTATCCACAACGACTGGCTATATCGACAGTCAATAGGAGGACCCCTCCTCAAATGCATATCACCGAGTGCAGGGCGCAGGCCGTCCTAATGGAAATTCATGAAGGACCAAAGAGCTCGACCACTAGCACATAAAGTCATATCAGTCGGGTTCTACTGGCCAACCCTAAGGAAGGACGCAAAAGAGTATGTTAGAAGTTGTGAAGTGTGCCAGAGTTTTGAAATTACTTTGCAAAACCATCCAGAACCGCTCCACACCACAGTTGCGGCGTGGTCATTCATGACTTGGGGAATGGACATAGTGGGAAAACTTCTTAAAGGCACTAGACAAAAAAGAGTACCTACTCGTGGCAACCGATTATTTCACTAAGTGTGTCGAAGCGAAAACATTCCGCAACGTCAGAGAACCAGAAGTTATCAAATTTACATGGATCTAAATCTTGTGTAGATTTCGGGTACCAAAAGAAATTAGGACCGACAACGGCACACAGTTTACAGGAAGGAGAGTGCGTGAATTTTGTGACCAGTATAATATCAAACTAATATTCTCCATGCCGAGGTATTCGGAGGCGACGGGACAGGCCGAGTCAACCAACAAAACTATCATGGCCTCGATGAAAAAACAACTAGGGGCTTACAAATCGAAGTTGGTCGATGAATTGCCAAGAGTATTATGGGCTTATCGAACTACTCCATGACTGGTCGCACGCCATTCACACTCGCCTATGAGAAAGAAGTCTTGATACCGATCAAAGTAAAAGCAAGAAGCCCAAGGGTCGAGTTATGTGAAGAAATAGAAAATGGCGAAGAGATCCTAAAGAACCTAGAACTGATCGACGAGCAAAGAGATCAAGCCTTATTGAATATGGTTCAAAGGAGAATGCAGGTCAAAGGTTCTATAATAAGAAGCTTCACCTCCGGACCTTCAAGGAAGGAGATTGGGTGCTTCGAAGAGTCTTCCAGAATACCAAAGACAAGAGTTCCGAAAGCTCGCACCAATTTGGGAGATTGCAAACAGTTGGAACATCAAACACTTGAAGAAATACTACCTCTAATAACGAGATCAAACTTGTCGATCTCGCAAATACGCCTCTCTCACCCATCTCACTCCTTATTTTATTTGTTAACTACTATCGAACCAGTACTAACTTGCCCATTTGTCTTGCAGGTTTGAGAAATTGTTTAAAGTAGTTCGACGACCAGATGAGGCTAAAATCTGACTCACACACTAAATAACGACTCTCTTTCCCTATTTCATTTTAGTTCCCACACTTTAATTATTTATTTCCATCAATTATAGACTTAAGCATCGAAGGGGTGATGCTAATGCATCGCCCATCCTAATTTTGTTTTTATTGAACAGAAAATAACTCGAAACTGAAAGTGTGTATACACAAAGAAAGCATGTAATGGAAGAGTATTTAAGATGATCGCAGAGGTATGCATATACAAAAGGGAAATAACAAAGTCCAAGCAAAAATTAAAACTATTTGAATTATAAAAATAGAAAAGCAAAAATTCGCAAGATATATAGAGGCGGGAAGAGAGTAGCCCGAAGATCAGGAGGCCGATTGCGAGTCAGGCTTCAGCACGGAGTCCGTCTCAACATTCAGCGTAGGACAAGATGCAGAGTCAGTAATCTGCGGACCGCTGCCCTGGACGTTCTGCTAAGTCTGCTATTGCTGATCCTGATCCCCGATTGGATGCTCCTGCGGGCCGAAGAAGACTAAGGGCTGCTCGTTAGACTGCTCCTGGTTAGGGTCCTTAGCCGAGATGTCCAGAACACTGAGGTCGAGGTCCAGGTCCAGGAATCGTTCAACAATTCTGGCCCGGATCTCGCTTTCTACTAGCTCAGTGAGTGTCTACAAAACTAATAAATGTCACACACTAGAGAAAGGATGAAAAGTGAAAGAAAAGGAATTATAAGAAGATACGACAATGTAATACCTCGCACGTCTTGGCAAAATGTGGAGAGGGGATCTGAGATTCAAAGTCAAGCCCCTCCCCCGATTTCTGGTGCTCGACTTGGTCCTGGAACCCCTTCAGCTCGGCCGTGTAGGACTACTTTTCGGTCGGTCCGCAGGCGGGCATCCAGGGACTTGATCTGTTCCCCTCTCTTCCGCTTGAAATCATCCGCCTCGTCCTTGCAGATCTTGGCCTCCACCAGGGCAGTATCAGCTTTGAAGGCTAAAGAAGCTGCATTCCCCATGACCTCATCAAACTTTTCCTCTAGCTCCTTGGCCTACTTTTGTAGGGTTTTACGTGAACCGAATCACCAAAACCAAAATGAACCGGATCGATTTATGGTTATTGTGCATAATTAAATACATAATAAATCCTAGCATGCTCCTATGAATTTAATGTGATATTGTGGATTAGAGAATTACAGTAATTCCGTCGTCTCTGTACCGATCTTTTGCGTTTGAATTCCAAACTTCAATTCAACCACGCAATTCGATTTTGTCTGCGGAAACAGAAATTTGAATACTAATTTCTAGAGAAAATCGAAATTAAAGAAAGCAAGAGAAAAGAATTATGTTCTTCATATCTGTATCCCAATGCTGTTCAGATCTACTATTGGTGAGGACTCCGTAGATCTGTATTCAGAGCAGGACCAAAATCAAAATTCTCCTCCTTTTCTTCTCCAAAAACGGCGCCCCTCTCTCTCTCTAGGTTTAGTGTGTTTTAACTGTGTTATAACTTATGAGAGAGAGCTGTCCATTTATAGACCTAGGGTTTTATCCCTAATGGGCCTTTTTAGGCTCAATTCAGCATATTTAATTGGGCCAGACCTGGGACCTAATGCAAATAATAAAGTGGGCCTCTAAATTAATTAATTCCCATGTCCACAACCCAGGACACAATTAATTAATTAATATTAATTCTTTTTCACCACAGAATTAATACTGACCTACCTCTTTATTACCACGTTATGAGAACGGGCTGCATTAATTGAGAATCCCCATATTTAAGGTTACCGGACATCCATTAATTAATCGGAGCCTCTGACAAGCTCTAACTACAATTAATTAATATCTTATAATTCCTGAGTAGTACCACTCAAACCTTATCACTCGTGCCTGAACTTAATCAGCCTGCAGGACTTTGGCACGATGAATGTTATTGAGCTCCTCAGGGAATGTCCCCATCCTATTGCTCGGATATGGTTACCTAAACCCAGTCTCAGGCAGTACTACACGAACTGCTGTTACCCAAGATGCGGATATACGAGCACGTTACTTAGGCTCTCCACAATGGCAAGTCAAAGCAACAGACAACCCGTGCAAACCCCTGAACCTTCATTAGGGTTTGGACTCAATCAATATAACGAGATCTTGTATTCGTTGATGTTAGACAAACGAATACATCTCACTGCGGTCCTTCAATATGCCACCTCTCCGTACCAGCATGTCAAGTAACCAAGACAGACTACTTATTCCGACAATGCCGCAGTCATCCAGATAGAAGTATCCTCATACGTTGTCTCGGTTGTGATCAGGTTTATGTCTCACTAGGTCAAGTGATCATACTGTCTTCTGCGATCTACAACACGCCGTATGATCGTCCCTATCAGTGAGACAAGAGGATACCATTGTTCATACATGTAAGATTGTTAACAGATAGGAGAAATAAACCGTTGTATACTCATTATAATAAATGATTTCAGTATACAAAACCCATCAATCTCCCACTTATACTCAAAGCATAACTAAGCTATTACAGAGTATACAATTCGTCTATCTTGTCTGCTGTCTCTTTAACCACTATCAATGGTCGGCATCCACCTCACCCAGCTCACGAATATGTCTTTCGTAAACTTTCTGCGGCAAGCTCTTTGTAAACAGATCAACAAGATTTTCAGCAGTGTCAATCTTCTTAATCAGCACATCGCCCCTAGATACGATTTCTCGTATGATATGGTACTTTCTCTCTATGTGTTTTCTTGCCCTGTGAGACCGCGGTTCCTTTGAGTTTGCCACTGCACCAGAGTTATCACAATAAATTGTGATGCTCCTCGGCAAACTCGAAATCACCCAACTCTAAAAGGTAGTTCCAGAGCCACACCCCCTCTTTCGAGGCGTTGGAGGCGGCGACATATTCCGCCTCCATGGTGGAGTCAGCAATGCATTTCTGCTTTGAGCTCCTCCAAGATATAGCTCCACCTCCCAGGGTAAACATATATCCTTAGGTCGATTTCTTCTCATCCTGGTCTCCTTGGAAATCTGAGTCTATATAACCCACAGGACACAAATCCTCACTTTGATAAACTAAGCAGTAATTCCTAGTTCTCTTCAAATACTTGAGGATGTGCTTTACAGCAGTCCAGTGCGCCTGTCCAGGGTTAGACTGATATCTGGCTACCATGCCAACGGCATAACAGATATCTGGCCTGGTACACAGCATCGCATACATGAGGCTACCCACAGCCGAAGCATATGGTACAAGACTCATCTCATCTTTCTCCCGCTGTGTCTGAGGACACTTCCCACTAGAAAAATGAACGCAATGTCTGAAAGGTAGCAAACCTTTCTTGGCGAGTTGCATGATGAACCGGGCAATCACAGTATCCACATAGAATGCCTGGGATAAGCTCAACATTCTTCTCTTATGATCTCGTAAGACCTTAATCCAAAGAATGTATCCAGCTTCTCCCAGATCCTTCATTTGGAACTGTAATGATAACCAAGCTTTGATTTTCGACATCAACGTATAGTGCAAGGAAGACCACGCTCCCACTGACACAAAATCGGTAAACACAACTTTCATTTTCCAACTGTGCAAATCCATAGGATTTAATCACATCGTTGAAACGTAAGTTCCATGACCTTGAAGCTTGCTTAAGTCCATACAAGGACTTCCTAAGCTTCCAGACAAGATGTTCTTCGCCCTTGCTTATGTAACCCTCGGGTTGCTGCATATAGATGTCCCTACCTTCTTCAAGGTAACCGTTTAGACAAGCGGTTTTGACATCCATCTGCCAGATCTCGAGGTCCATATGCGCAGCTATAGCAAGGAGTATCCGGATGGATTTGAGCATGGCTACGGGTGAAAAGGTGTCGTCATAGTCAATGCCCTCTTTTTGACTATAACCCTTTGCCACCAGCCTTGCTTTAAAAGCCATGATCTTTCCATCCGCCCCTTTGTTTCTCTTGTATACCCATTTGCACCCTATGGCCCTAAAGCCATCCGGCAAATCAGTTTTCTGGTATACATCCATAGCAGTTATGGATTCAATTTCAGAATCCATGGCGACATGCCATTTGGCAACATCCTTGTCCTGCACTGCCTCTTCGTAAGTCAGTGGATCAGAGTCCTCTTGTCCGTCTTCCGGGCTAAAGTCCGAAGACTTACCCACGAACATGTACCTTTCTGGCTGGAAAATAACTCTCCCACTACGACAAGGCATCGGTGCCGTGTCAGTAGTAGGTGCAGTGACTTGTGGTCCTGCACCTTGCACTGAAGAACGTGTTTGTGGTGTTGTACCTCTCACAAGTGCACTCACATCTACAAATTCCCCTTCCCTTGGAATTGCATTTTCGTTCTCAATTTCTTGAAGAACGATATCACTCCTTGACCTGAGATTACTCAGGTACTCGTCCTCCAAGAATCTAGCGTTGGTGCTAACAACGACTCTTTGACTCTCAGGACAGTAAAAGTAACCATCTTTCGTTTGCCAGGGATACCCTATGAACAACATTACTTTTGACCTGCTTTCTAACTTATCAGGTTCCTTCGACAGTACGTGTGCCGGACAGCCCCATACTCTAAACATGCACAAACTAGGTTTGCGACCAAGGAAGAGCTCAGAAGGCGTCTTAGGAACTGATTTAGAAAGCACCACATTAAGCACGTAAGCTGTTGTCTCCAATGTGTAGCCCCAAAACAAAATTGGTAAGTTTTCATAACTCATCATTGATCTTACCATCTCTAGAAGAGTCCTATTTCTTCTTTCAGCTACAACCTTTTGCTGGGGAGTACCCGGTGCAGTCCACTGGGATGTAATCCTATTTTCTGACAAATACTGCAGGAACTCGTTACCGAGGTATTCGCCACCGCGGTCAGATCGCAGTGACTTAATAGTTTTCCCGACCTTCTTTTCTACTTCAGCCTTGAACTCTTTGATTTCTCAAAGCATTCAGACTTGTAGCGAAGCTGGTAAATGTATCCGTACAATGAAAGTGACGAAGTACTCGTACCACCCTCCACGAGCCTGCGTGGACATCGGTCCACATAAGTCAGAATGGATCAATTCCAACACTTCCTCTGCTCGAGACTGACTATCCTTGAAAGGCCTAGTTGACATCTTTCCCTCGATGCAGGATTCGCAGACTTGATAAGGTACAGCCCCGGACTAAGTCCAATGTACCGTCATCTGCAAGTCTCTGAATTCGCTTCAAGCTGATGTGACCCAGTCTCAAGTGCCAGAGATATGCAAGATCCTCATCAGAAGAAGTAAGTTTTCTCTTTCTAGGATTATCAATTACGGATGAATTACATGCAATACTTGCGGAAGACTTATGATTACAGTTAACAACATAGAGAGAATTATTCAGCATTCCACGACAGATAACACCTTTATTACCAATGATAGAAACACCACTATAAAAAATAAATGAATATCCATCAACATAAAGTTTGGAAACTGAAATAAGGTTTTGCCGAAAATCCGGCACGTACAAAACATCTCTCAAAGTTAAAACAGAATCATCAAAGTACAAAGTGAAATCTCCAATGGCAGCTGCACTCGCTTGTGTTGCATTCCCCATCGAGATGGTAACCTCGTCATTCTTCAGCACCCTCCTCGGTGTGAACCTCTGCAAAATGTAACAAACATGATCAGTAGCTCCAGTATCCACTACCCACGAATGAGTAGAAACCGATGCTAAACATGTTTCCGTTACAAATGCAAATGACGTACCTTGTCCCTTGCTTCCGCATGCATTCATACTAGAAGTGACACCAACCCTCTTCATTTCATTTGACCTCCTCTCACGTGATCTGCGATCAATCGTGTTCTTGCACACAGTATGAACCACATCTTTCAATGTGCCCAAGTTATGCTCAAGATCTGATAACTCAGACTCCTATGAAGGTACGAAGGATTGTCCTGCTATGAGATCAGTGAGCAACTCTTTGAAGGAGTACTCACTTCTCTTAGCTACATCCATCTTGAAGTCATAGAATGAAAGCGGTAAGGAGTTCAGGATTATATCAATCTTAGCCCGATCTGATATACATCCACCTCTAAGTGTGAATCGTCACATGGTGTTATCCATCATCATCACATGCAGTGTCACCGAACTACCATCAACCATTCTCTTACAGACTAGGTCTTTTACAAGATCACAGTTGATAGTTCGTTCCACTTCACCAAACGTGGCCACTAAGTCCATCCAGATCGCAACAGAGCTACAATAGCCCATGTACTTGAGCTTGAGTTCTCTAGACAGGTTATATGAGATTATCTTGTAAGTAAAATCCTCAGATGCCACCCATCTGTCATAGTACTATTTCTCACGTCTAGAGACTTTATGGTAACGTGGGGCAAGCGGCATAATAGTAAGAATAAACATTTGTTGTTTAGTCAGGAGGATATACTCAATGCAGTATCTCCATTCATGGAAGTTTGGACCAGTTAGAGGATTGAGAGCAAGTATATGATCGACAGTAGACATAGACATATCTGAAATAATAAAGAATCTTAAATAAGAACATACATGTAGAAATTCGAAAACAAATACATTGAAAACCTTTTAATAAATCAAATACAAATGTTTTCCACTAATTTCCCAAGAGTTCCCACCGCACGCTACACTCGTAGACGTTTATGATGTCACCCTCAACCAGAACTGCGGGTTTTAAGCCCCAATCCATTTAATTTCACTACCATGTCAGGAAGCTTTTGACACTAGAAATTAATAATTAGTGAAAACCTTAGACCATTCCATCTCTCAAGAACAGGGATGCAATCCTTAATTATATTCTAAGATGCTTCTAAGCAATTAAACCACAAATTTAACTCCGGCCAAAAGAGACAGTTTAGCATGGCACGTAACCATACCGCACAGCTCTTAAAGCTTTTGTTATCTATAATTTAAATCAATCCTAGAATACTTGTGAAAGAGATCTACGCAAGCTACACTCGTAGACGTTTACGCAAAACCCTCCCACTATTCACATGATTTAAATTGTTTGTCTAGAAATCCCAACAACCGTCCCCATGCGCCTCTAGGAACTAGCAAGCTACACTCTTAGACGTTTACTAGAACGAGAGATACACTTACAGCCTAGGACCGCTTTGTGGAGGTCTATTAATTTTAATTAAAAAAAATCTACTTAGTATTTTTCTTTTAAAAGGTTTCTTTATGCGCACACATAATTTCTTTGTCATTATATTTCCCAAATTTTTGCATGTAATAATACAAGCCCAAAAATTCCCAAAATATAATCCAACAAGAAATTAATCACATAAGCATGCTCGGAAAGCTGTAAATAATAACAGCGATAAATCATGCTTTTCCTATTATCTACACATGCTTAATTGTGCACATAAATAAATCACATATCATACGAGGACAATTAAGGCAAACAAAAATTCCTTGTGGCCCCAAAAATAGAAAAAATAAATTCTATCTATTACAATTTGAATTTGAATCTAATTTTGGATAAATACAAATCTTTTCAAATCTTCTCAAATCTTCAAGGGCCTTCAAATCTGATTCACCGAATCTTTTGGGATTTAGGCCTTTGTGATCTGATGATTTGCCCTAACCCTAATACAAACCCTAGGGTTTGCACAGGATTGTACAAACCACCAAAACACGAGCCACCGCGATGGGACAGCAGCAGCCGACGACAGCCACAGCCTCCGCCGACCGTCGCCCACTGCTGCCGCGCCCAGCACCGCCGCGCGCATGCGCGCGCGCGCCGTGGCCGCTGCTCGCGCCCCGGCCGTGCGTGCCTGCCGCGCCGCCTGCGCCCGCCGTTGTCTCCGTCGGCCCTGCGTCGGCTCCGTCTTCGTCCTCGACCCGTCTGATCACTGCTATTTCTAACAGATTAATTATAATAACAGCGGCAAATAAATTTGTAAACCCTAAGGTTATCGATCCAGGGGAATTGTATGGGGAAATTATCCTATGTACTAGCTATGGTTCTAAAATTCATTGTTTGAGGAATTCAAAATCAGGGTTTTGTTTGGAAAATAAAAATAACAATACTTGAAAATTAAAGGAGTTTTGAAAAGCAAATTGAAGAACACAGATTCTAGGGAAGAACTCTTATTATGGATGACATGTAGGAATCAATCAATTTAACAGGTGGAATACTGCAATGATATTATATCTCCTTGTTTGGCAAATATAACCTAGATTACTAATTAGTGACTCATCTCCGCTCGGTCTCAAAGTACACCAAACTAGTCAATCCGATAAGTAAATCAGTTCAATTCCTACGTCTAGTACATCTGTTTGGATAGTGTAGATCGTATCATGTATTCCTATTCCCACTATTAATATTCACCTCTCGGTCCTTCTATCAATAGCTAGACATCTAAATTAATCGTCACCTCTCGGTCCTTGAATTAATCTAGAATTATAGAATAAACACAGGAATCATGAACCTAATTAATTAATCCTAACATGCATCCATAATAATATCAACCCCTAGAACCCGCTAGGGTTTCTAGCCACTCATCGCAGATAGAAATCCAAAAGAAAACATATTAAATTGCATAAACATAAAGAACTTACAAGAAAAATAAAGGGTTTCGTGTTTCCCAAGTCTCCAAACTCTAAAAACTCTAAAATATGATTGTATGCAATAGGGAATGGTAATTGGTTCGAATTTTATAGGTATTTATAGTGGTGGATGTCTATCCTATCAAATCTAGGGCTAAAGATATGAATAAATCCGAATTTAATCAGATTTTCGCTCCAGCAGAAGACCCCGTGTCGACCGTGGCTAATCACCGTCGATCGACGGACGTTTCAGAGCTTCGTCGATCGCTTCTGAATGGCGTCTGTCGACGCAGCTTCTCGCCCCTCCTGCGCGGTCTCACGGTTTTGGCCATAACTTTCTCTTCCAAACTCCGATTGACCCGATTCCAGTTGCGTTGGAAAGCTAACTCAAAGATCTTTCAAATACTATGCCCCATTAGCTCAGTTTCCAACTTTGGAAGAATTCGTGCATGTTTCTTTCAACATCTGTTGCTTTCGGTACGGATTTCCATTGGATTTGGCCTAAAACCTGCAAAAACACCAACACGCGCATAATACCACCTAATATAGACTCATGCACATAATATATATATAAACTCAACAAAACTATATAAAATA
>JAPKLW010000867.1:252838-271925 GCA_026898455.1 Plectranthus barbatus
CTCATGCACATAATATATATATAAACTCAACAAAACTATATAAAATAATAGAAAATAATATAGATAAGCGAGTAAAATAATGAGCTTATCAAAACCCCCCAAACTTGAACGTTTGATTGTCCTCAATCAATAGGCAAGAGAGAAATCAAAAGATCATGCGATTAAAGTGCAATGCCTCACAAGATTCATCACAGTCAAGGGTCAAAAATCCACTACACACAAGCAATTTGACAGAGATAGAAAATTCATCAACATTGGAAGAACTCACAGGAAGTGTATCGCTCAACTCTCAAGTGTTCAAGATATAGATGAAAGCACTCAAAAGCATGTATGAAGAAATTTCTACCATAGGCTTGCAAATTTTCTAATATCTCCACTGCTAGAATGTGCACACAAGTCTAGAATCAAAAAGGACTTTCAATAGGTTGTAATGTAAGCTTTTGTGAGGGGTAGGAAAATATGGCCAAGTGACTAAAATCAATCAAGTTGTACTTCCTCAATCAATCCAAACCACCATCTAAGTTCATTCACCCTTCTCCTCAAATATATCAACAAATACACAACCTCTTTTTTTTTTCTAGCTCATTTTGAATCTCTTATGCTCTTTACAAAATTTTGTATTCTTTTCTTTTCAGAGAGCTTATGAGAATTCTAATTATTTCTTTGAGCTTCTTTTTCACACATCTTTTTCACCACTAATTTATATTTTCTTATCTCCATATCACAATCATTCCACCCACATACCACAACTCAAGACATGAGCGAAACCAATACTTCTTCTTAATCTCATAGACAAGGAAAGAAAAATTTTGTATAGGCTCAAAAGTGGCTAACTAGGGAAAATTCAATGTGAAGGGACACTGTTTAGGGAATTGGGTTATCAAAGATGGCCTAAGATAATTTTCTAAACTCGTGCACACTATGCAGCCTCAACACAGAAAATAGGCAAGTTCTAGAGAAATAAAAACACACATGTGAATCTCACATCAAATGAATAAAGGCTCAAAATTCTCACACAAGGGTTCAAAAATTTTCTTCCGCAGTCAATTTCAAATCAGCTCAATCAGCATGCAAGCACAAGTGTCAAATCAATCCTATCATGCAGTATTCTACATTTATAGGCATCTAACCACAATCACAATCAATTCAAACTCAACCTTCAACCAATTCAACTCTCACAATCTCATTCGGGTTATTTCAAAACTCAAAAATTTTCCCCACAAAATAGAATAAACTTAAAAATTAAGGCAAAATTTAAAAACGGAAAGCAGAATAAATAAAAGATAGAATGTTCCATCTCTTGTCCACATCCCCCCAAACTTATTTCCAACTCGAAGAGTGGAATAAGTTTGAAAATCAGACAAAAGAGGGAACGATACCTGGTAGTTGATCTCAGACATCAACTTTTTATCCCCGGAGTCTTCGAATATTGCACGGCGTGAATTGTTGCAGCTGGCACTTCTCGTCGATCCTTGAAGCCTTCTTGCGACCCTCTCCTTGGGTCAAGTGCTTCCAATCAGCCGGCTGCTAGGTGTCGATCGACGAGGCAGGTCCGTCGATCGACGTCGAGTCGAATTTTTTTTTTTTTTTTCAATACTGCAAAACAACTATAAAAATGAAAGCAGAAATTCGAAATAAATAAATAAAAAAAAATGAAAATTAAAAAGAAATTACGGAAAGGGTTGGGTTACCTCCCAACGAGTGCTTGATTTAACGTCGCAGCTCAACGATACCTCAAATCACTGCCACGGAGGTCGGGTCCAGACTCGCCGACCTTTGGCATCCACCATGTAGACTTTCCGGTCTTTAATAATGGTGGTGACCTCAGAAAAAGGTGGCGCAGTTGACACTGCTACCCTTTCATTTCCTCGCTCCCATTCGATGGCAGCGGCTTCTTCCTCTTCAGTTTCATCTCCTTCGTCAGTAGTGGAGATTCGATTGCACTCCGTCTTCTTCTTGTTCTTGTCGATCACAAAGGTGATCCTCTCGTCGTTCGCTCGGAGTGTGATCTCGCCGCCTTGACAGTCAATGAGAGCGGCGCTAGTGTCGAGAAACTCACGCCCTAAGATCATGGGCATATTCTCGTCCTCCTTCATCTCGTGCACCACGAAATCTGCAGGAAAAATGAGATGGCCCACGCGAATGAGCACATCCTCTAGTATACCTTTCGGGCGGGACACAGACCGGTCCGCCATCTGCAGGGTGATTGTTGTGGGCCTCATCTCTCCGATGTTGAGACCTTTGTAGATGGAGTACGGCATCAGGTTGATACTGGCCCTAGTATCGCAAAGTACTCTCTCGAACGTGTGTCCACCAATCTCAACCGGAATAGAGAAGCATTCAGGATCGCTTCTCTTGATGGGCACCTGCTTTTGAAGTAGCAGGCTGCACTGCTCGTGGATCTTCACCGTCTCATTCTCCACGAACTGCTTCTTTCCACTCATCAGTTTTCGGAGGTACTTCATGTACCCCGGGATTTCTTTCAGTGCTTCGATCAACGGGATGTTGATGCTGACCTTCTTCAGGTTCTCCACAAATTTGGAGAACTTCTCGTCCTCTTTCTGCTTCGCGAACCGCTGTGGGAAAGGCAAAGGAGGGAGTTTATCTTCAGACTGCTGTAGCTTCGACCCTGGGGCAGACTTCTTCGTCGAGCGACTCAAGGTAGCATTGATCGACGGGCCTCTGTCTTCAGCATCGATCGATGAGGCAGGTCCGTCGATCGACGTGGATTTGTCTCCCGCACAGTTTTGCTCCTTTTCGCCTCCAGAATCGTCCGTAGCCATCTCGGGACCCTTGTAGCTCGTCCCAGACCTCAGAGTAATGGCTTTGACTGGCTTTTCCTTTGCGGGGTTCACCTCTGTCATACTTGGCAACTGTCCAGGCTTGTGTTGATTGCCGAGTGTGGTGGAGATCTGGCTCAATTGCGTATCCATCATCTGAAGGTGTTTCGTCATCAGCTGCATATGATTTGCCATTCCCTTCACCTCGGTTTCTACTTTCCCAAACCAGTTATCCGAGCTCTTGATGAATTTCTCGAGCATCTCCTCTAGCACGGATTTCTTTCTTTCAACGATCTCTCCTCCAGTACCTGCATCAAAACCAGGCGGAGGGTGTTCTGCAGCAGAAGGGTTAGCATATGAAAAACCAGGGTGAGATCGCCCATGGTTGTACTGATACCCTTGATTGCCTCGGTAGTTATTGTGATAACCACCGCCAATGTAATTCACCTCCGCTCCGGCAGTTCCAGACGAACTGCTTGCACCCCTGTTGATGTAGTCAGCCTCCACGGGTACTATGGCCATGCTTGGCTCTGCAACAGATGCAGCTTGTGTTGTGCCCAATTTTTCAATCTCCTCCCGGAGCTTTTTCACCTCAGCGACCACGTCGAATTCTGGCTTTGTCTCTACGGCTTTGACTGGTAGCTGCCTATCAGTTGGCCATTGGTGGCTATTCAGCGCCATATCAGCCAGCAATCTCATACTCTCTGCACCACTCTTCTTCATCAGTATTCCTCCGGCAGATGCATCAACCAGCTCCTTCATGTGAGGGTTCAGTCCCTCATAAAAATGGCACACTTGCATCTCCAGATCGATGCCATGTCCAGGACAGAGTCGTAGAAGCTCTTTATATCTCTTCCAGGCCTCGTAAAGTGACTCGTCATACATCTGCTTGAAAGTAGTAATGGCAGCTTTCCTCTTCAGCAGCAGGCTCGGCGGGAAGTAGTTGGTAAGGAACTCTGCTCGAAGCTCCTCCCATGTCCCGATTTAGCTCTTATCCAGTCCAGCAAACCAAGATCGTGCCTCGTCTCTGAGTGAGAACGAGAACAGTCTCATCCTGATCACATCTTGGGTTACTCCGTTCTGCTTCACAGTGTTACACACCTCAATGAATTGGTTGAGGTGGGTATATGGATCTTCTACAGCTCTTCCCCCAAACTGGTTTTGTTGCACCATCTGAATAAGGCTTGTGCGTAGCTCAAAATAGTTGGCACCAATGCCAATTCTGAATCCGGCCTCCGCTTGCTGTGGAAGAAATCGATTCAAGATGGACCTTTGCGGAACCACAATCTGCCTATTATTCAACTCTGCCAGTCTTGCGGCTTGCTCTGCCTGAGCAGCCTGGGCTGCTTGAAGTTGCACTCTCAGCTGCTGCACTTCATTCACAAATTGCCTCTGCTCCTCGGGAGTCATATTTTGCAGAGGTGCTTCAGGATTTTCAGCCATCTCTCGTTGTTTTTCTTTTCCTTTCTTCTTGATTTTCCTACAGGTTGCTTCAATTTCCGGGACAAAGGCTTCGAGTGTTTTTCCTTTGGCTCGCGTGTTCATGCACCTGCACAAGAAATAAGTGGAATCAGCACGGCGTCGATCGACGTGAATTCACGTCGATCGACGCAAAAGTGTGGTCTTCGTCGATCGACGAAGGGTATCCGTCGATCGACGCGAGACACATAATTGATAACTCACACACGCACACGTACAGATAAATTTAAAACTCAATCCAGCAAATTTCAGGACGAACTAATAACAAGATAAAATCTAACAATTCCCCGGCAACGGCGCCAATTTGATCACTGCTATTTCTAACAGATTAATTATAATAACAACGGCAAATAAATTTGTAAACCCTAAGGTTATCGATCCAGGGGAATTGTATGGGGAAATTATCATATGTACTAGCTATGGTTCTAAAATTCATTGTTTGAGGAATTCAAAATCAGGGTTTTATTTGGAAAATAAAAATAACAATACTTGAAAATTAAAGGAGTTTTGAAAAGCAAATTGAAGAACACAGATTCTAGGGAAGAACTCTTATTATGGATTACATGTAGGAATCAATCAATTTAACAGGTGGAATACTGCAATGATATTATATCTCCTTGTTTGGCAAATATAACCTAGATTACTAATTAGTGACTCATCTCCGCTCGGTCTCAAAGTACACCAAACTAGTCAATCCGATAAGTAAATCAGTTCAATTCCTACGTCTAGTACATCTGTTTGGATAGTGTAGATCGTATCATGTATTCCTATTCCCACTATTAATATTCACCTCTCGGTCCTTCTATCAATAGCTAGACATCTAAATTAATCGTCACCTCTCGGTCCTTGAATTAATCTAGAATTATAGAATAAACACAGGAATCATGAACCTAATTAATTAATCCTAACATGCATCCATAATAATATCAACCCCTAGAACCCGCTAGGGTTTCTAGCCACTCATCGCAGATAGAAATCCAAAAGAAAACATATTAAATTGCATAAACATAAAGAACTTACAAGAAAAATAAAGGGTTTCATGTTTCCCAAGTCTCCAAACTCTAAAAACTCTAAAATATGATTGTATGCAACAGGGAATGGTAATTGGTTCGAATTTTATAGGTATTTATAGTGGTGGATGTGTATCCTATCAAATCTAGGGCTAAAGATATGAATAAATCCGAATTTAATTAGTTTTTGCTCCAGCAGAAGACCCCGCGTCGACCGTGGCTAATCACCGTCGATCGACGGACGTTTCAGAGCTTCGTCGATCGCTTCTGAATGGCGTCTGTCGACGCAGCTTCTCGCCCCTCCTGCGCGGTCTCACGGTTTTGGCCATAACTTTCTCTTCCAAACTCCGATTGACCCGATTACAGTTGCGTTGGAAAGCTAACTCAAAGATCTTTCAAATACTATGCCCTATTAGCTCAGATTCCAACTTTGGAAGAATTCGTGCATGTTTCTTTCAACATCTGCTGCTTTCGGTACGGATTTCCATTGGATTTGGCCTAAAACCTGCAAAAACACCAACACGCGCATAATACCACCTAATATAGACTCATGCACATAATATATATATAAACTCAACAAAACTATATAAAATAGTAGAAAATAATATAGATAAGCGAGTAAAATAATGAGCTTATCACCGTCCAAATAAATTTGAAAAATTACAAAAAAACTATTCTAATACAATTTTCAAATCTACACTAATCACAGATTTTCTCGTGATTTTACAAAATCAATTCAGCCCTACACGGATAAACCACCGCGGGGTGAATTATACGGGCTGCCACGAGGAACAAAAACCAACATCCACAAAACAGTAAATCCATACATGCATACTGAATTCAATTATGCACAAAAGAGCCATAAATCAAAAACCTGGCTCTGATACCACATTGTAGGGTTTTACGTGAACCGAATCACCAAAACTAAAATGAACCGGATCAATTTATGGTCATTGTGCATAATTAAATACATAATAAATCCTAGCATGCTCCTATGAATTTAATGCGATATTGTGGATTAGAGAATTACCATAATTTTGTCGTCTCTGTACCGATCTTTTGTGTTTGAATTTCAAACTTCAATTCAACCACACAATTCGATTTTGTCTGGGGAAACAGAAATTAGAATACGAATTTCTAGAGAAAATTGAAAATAAAGAAAGCAAGAGAAAAGAATTATGTTCTCCAGATCAAGTCTTCAGATCTGTATCCCAATGCTGTTCAGATCTACTATTGGTGAGGACTCCGTAGATCTGTATTCTGAGCAGGACCAGAATCAAAATTCTCCTCCTTTTCTTCTCCAAAAATGGCGCCCCTCTCTCTCTCTAGGTTTAGTGTGTTTCAACTGTGTTACAACTTATGAGAGAGAGTTGTCCATTTATAGACCTAGGGTTTTATCCCTAATGGGCCTTTTTGGGCTCAATTCAACATATTTAATTGGGCCAGACCTGGGACCTAATGCAAATAATAAAGTGGGCCTATAAATTAATTAATTCTCATGTCCACAACCCAGGACACAATTAATTAATTAATATTAATTCTTTTTCACCAAAAATTAATACTGACCTACCCCTTTATTACCACATTATGAGAACGGGCTTCATTAATTGAGAATCCCCATATTTAAGGTTACCGGACTTCCATTAATTAATTGGAGCCTCTGACAAGCTTTAAATACATTTAATTAATATCTTATAATTCCTGAGTAGTACCACTCAAACCTTATCACTCGTGCCTGAACTTAATCAGCCTACAGGACTTTGGCACGATGAATGTTATTGAGCTCCTCAGGGAATGTCCCCATCCTATTACTCGGATATGGTTACCTAAACCCAGCCTCAGGCGGTACTACATGAACTGCTGTTACCCAAGATGCGGATATACGAGCACGTTACTTAGGCTCTCAACCATGGCAAGTCAAAGCAACAGACAACCCGTTCAAACCCCTGAACCTTCGTTAGGGTTTGGACTCAATCAATATAACGAGATCTTGTATTCGCTGATGTCAGACAGACGAATACATCTCACTGTGGTCCATCAATACGCCACCTCTGCGTACCAGCATGTCAAGCAACCAAGACAGACTACTTATTCCGACAATGCCGCAGCCATCCGGACAGACGTATCCTCATACGCTGTCTCGGCTGTGATCAGGTTTATGTCTCACTAGGTCAAGTGATCATGCTGTCTTCTGCGATCTACAAAATGCCGTATAAGTTAATAATAAAATTTGCAATCATTATTAACTTGTTTAAGACTTAAATAAGATAATTCCGATTGCCACTTTTATTATTAGTCACAATTAGCTACTAAACACTAGCTCCAAAATTAATGTGCCAAAATGAAAACGACAATTGTAGCGGGACGGAGGGAGTATAAGAATTATGGAAAGTATCATAGTGGAAACACCTACCTCCAGCTGCTGGTGCTCATAGTGAACCAGCCGGTTAAAAACTGAGCTCGATGCTTGATCAAGCACCAGAGGATCTAGCAGCAGCTTCCGAGAGTTAACAAGGAATAAGTCCACCCTTGTATTTGGAGGGGCAGTTGATCGCACGAGGGACCTCTCCTAATTCCTTGTGTGATCTTTCAGAGGGTCTTGCTCATGGGAGCGGCACAGGCGAAACTTCTCGAGACTCTCGGTCTCTTTTTCCTTCCCCCTCTCGCTGCCCCGTTGTGTGGTTGTCTCCGAGCGAGTCGGAGGGGCGGGAGGATTCCACCCGGTCCTGCTCCGGCAGAGTCTTGAACGGAGGGGGAGGAGGTGGATGCTGGGTGGATCCGGCCTTAGTTTGAGGCCACTTCAGAGGATTCTCCTCCCAGTGCTTGGCCTCCACATCATCTCGGGCCCTCATCTTCTCCTAAAGGCCCCGAGCGACCTGCTCTAGTGGCACTTGGCGGTGGGTCATGTTATCTGGCAGTTCGACGAGTTGTCCTCGCTGGTCGAGAAGGGTGTGAGCAGTTACACTCGGTCAAACTGCAACACCCGCCACTCACGATCGATG
Source organism: Plectranthus barbatus (assembly GCA_026898455.1). Taxonomy (NCBI): domain Eukaryota; kingdom Viridiplantae; phylum Streptophyta; class Magnoliopsida; order Lamiales; family Lamiaceae; genus Plectranthus; species Plectranthus barbatus. The sequence goes on from JAPKLW010000867.1 coordinate 261,110, forward strand.
ACACTAATGTCGTAGGCACGGTCAACTCTGGCCTTCTCGAGTGTCGGTCAGCATCGTGTGGTAGTGTCCTGCAAAATAGAGGACAATGGTCAGTAACCAAGGCAGTAAAAACCAAATAGTGGAAGAACAGCGACCCACGGATCGGCGTCCGGCCATGTCTGAGGAATTCGGGATGGACTGGGTCAAGCTTGAGATAGAAAAAGGTAGTCCACCACTCCGGGGAGTTTGATGGGGGCTTCTTCACCAGTGACGACCTACCCGTATCTCAACGGGTGAAGTAATAGTAGTGCTTGTCCCCACATTGATTCATCTGGTTCATGTAATGCCATTCCCGGACGGTCGGAAGGCCAAGGCCCAGGTCCATCCAAGCTAAGAGAACCTTGACAAGGTGACACCAATTATTAGGGGTGAGCTGAAAGGGCGAAATGTTGTAGGAAGCTAGCACCTCGCAAAAGAAAGGGTGGACGGGCAGTCCGACCCCATTTTCCATCACTATTGTATAAAATGCCAGGAATCTGACCGACAGGTCGAAGCACCTCCAATTAGGCTTGGGGACAATGCAGACAATGCTATGGCAAGCACTGAGTCTGCCAAGCCCGTCATTGTATCCCTTGTGACCCTAAAAATCACGCCTAGAACCCAGTGGGTGCACCACCCATCAGGAAGGACCCAATCGCCAGCTACCTCGGGCTCTGGGACGGCCTCATTGATAACTCTCTTAAAGAGTTATTATTTTGTGTCTAGTCTAGTTAATTATATGCTAAATTAGGTTTATTTTATAGGATAAATAGTATAATATAGATAATTTGGTTAGTATATGAAATTCTGGGTTATTTTGTAGTAATTGTGTTAACTTTGAGTTTTGCGAAGGGAATTGTTTGAATAGTATCACAGGCATCATTATGCTGGAGCATGACAGAAGCAAGAAAGAATGATATGATGTCGCAGCATAAGAGTAGCACGGCCAAAACTCCAATGAAGATCATCTGGGACCACAGCAGACAGGATTTCAGCACTTTTCAGATCTTATCCCGGAAGCAGAACACGTGTCACCCAGGAGAGCCATCAGAATTGGGAAGCAGATTGAGGAGCCACGTGTAAGGCCTGGATGGAGTTGAGGGGAGACAAAAGAGATATTCTTCAGGAGGAAAACAACAAAACAGACGAGAAGATCGGCATAGGTTTTTGAGCAAGAAGAACGAAGAGTTCGTGAGAGGCAGCAGTGGCAGTTGCAAAAATCACGAATAGTTTATCTTTATCTTGCAAAACTTGTTTGATATTTTATTGTGGATGATGTTCGTAGATATGAACTTGAATGTTATTTTCTTTTTAACTTTTGTAAGCATGAGCTAAACGTTTTAAGCTCGGGTTGTTGACTAGTTTATCCGTTCGAATATATGTTGAGCTGTTCTTACATTAAATCTGGTGTTTGATTTCAATTCTGGTTTGTTTGTCTATCTAAACACGACAGTGGCAGGTAGAGATCTCGCCTAGTGAGACCGAGAGGAGATCTAGGACGAGGGAAAAGAAATCAATCTAGATATTTAGTGTAGACATACATAGAATCTAAGGCTTGCATAAACCCCTGTTCTAAAGTAGTATGTTTGAAGGCAAAATCTATCATAGACATATGAAGGTTAGCAAGAAAACATAGATCTAGAGCTATGATGATAGTCTAGGCAGAAAAGAGTGTGGTTGCAAGAATCAGAGTTGATGCTTGAACAATGCTGCAGCATATAGGAGAAAAGATAAACAAAAGTCAATAACCCGAGTGCTTTATCCTTATTGATTTTAACACCATACTTGCTAGTTTATGATTATATTGTGGGAAGAGTTAATATTAATTGCTTTAGCATTGTCTGGTTTAATTTTATATGCTTTCTTGTTTATTTAGTTTGGAGAAATCACAAATCACCCTTACTTTACAAACAATAGAATGTGCACAATTCACATTCACTCCCTTGGGTACAATATCTGGACTTAGATCTGTATTACTTGTTTGACATACGTGCACTTGCGTATAAATTTCATAGCTACTAGCACAACAACAAGTTTTTGGCGTCGTTGTCGGGGAGTGATTGATATTGAATCTGAATGCTATTTTATTGTTTGCTTTTTGCATGCACAGTTGGTTAACTGAAGTTATAGGAAATTAATCATTTTCTGTAATTGTTGGGGACTCTAGCAGTGTATGAGCGAGGAATCAATTGGTGAATTATTTTTATTTGATCCAGAGATAGAAAGAACTTTTAGAAAGAACAGAAGAAAGCAAAGAGCTAAAAAGATGGCTGAAAGAATTCCTGAGCCGGAAGATAATTTGGAACCAGTTGATGAAAGGGATAGGATAATCAGAACTTACACAGCACCAAGGTTTTTGGAGTTTGATCCAGGGGTAGCGAGGCCAGAAGTTCAGGCACAGCACTTTGAGTTGAAACCTGTGATGTTTCAAATGCTGCAGAGTTTGGGGCAGTTTGGGGGGACAGCTACAGAAGATCCACATTTGCATTTGAAATCATTTCTGGAGATCTGTGATAATTTCAAGCTGCAAGGATTTACACCCGAAGCCTTGAGAATGCATTTATTTCCTTTTTCATTAAGGGATAGTGCAAAAACCTGGCTCACTAATTTACCACCAGGATCTGTTCCTACTTGGAACAAATTCACTGAAACTTTTCTGTTGAAGTATTTCCCTCCAACCAGGAACGCAAGATGCAGGAATGCAATCATGGCATTTAGGCAAGAGGATGAGTCTGTTAGTGAGGCATGGGAAAGATTCAAGGAATTGCTGAGGAGGTGCCCAAATCATGGAATACCCTATTGTATTCAGATGGAGATTTTTTACAATGGGCTGAATGGTAATTCAAGAATGATGATAGATGCTACATCTGGGGGAGCATTGTTGGATAAGACATACAATGAAGCTTGTGAAATTTTAGACAAAGTGGCTGCTAATAATTATTTCTGGGCAAATTCAAGAGCAGCAGCCATCTCCACTCCCAAAGTAGCAGGAATGCTGGAAGTTGATCCAATGAAAGCTTTAACTACGCAAATTGAGGCTTTGGGAGCAACTATGAAGAGCATTGAGAAGAACACCAGTCCAAGCAAAGGGACCCCAATGAGTGCAGGAACCTCAGGACCTTTGGACTGTATTTATTGTGGGGAAGCCCATCAGTTTGAGGAATGTCCATCAAATCCAACATCGGTTTGTTATGTGGGAAACAGAAATTATCATCATCAGAATAACAATCCATATTCAAATACTTACAACAGTGGTTGGAGAAATCATCCAAACTTTTCTTGGTCTGGACAAGGAAATCAAAATGTTGCAGCAAGGGAGCAGCATTATAACAAAGGAGGTTATAATCATCAGCAGAGTCTAGAAGCTCCACCTCCGAAACAAGAGAAAACCATGGAGGAAATGATGAAGGAATTCATGACTCAGAATGAAATGCGATTGAAAAACCAAGATGCTCTTATTCAGAGCCAAGCATCTTCTTTAAGGAGTCTGGAAACGCAAATAGGGCAGTTAGCCAATGAATTGAGAAGCAGGCCACAGGGAGCTTTGCCAAGTAACACCGAGAATCCTATGAACGGTAAGGAACTATGCAAGGTTGTTACACTTCGAAGTGGAAAGCAGTTTGAAGAAAGGAAGGCTGAAAATTTGGAAGCAGGAGAAGGATCATCAGCAGGAGCTGTGTTACCCAAAGGAAATTTCCAAAAAGATAAGTTGCTGGAGAAGGAGGATATATCTTCTGATTTGAGAGCAGAGGAAGATTCTGTGGAGAAACCTGCAGAGATGCCTGAAGAAAACGTTCCTAAAGCTAAGAGGAAGTCTGGGTTGGAGGAATATGACTATGTACCACCACCACCATACCCAATCAGATTCAAGAAGCTAAAGGAAGAGGAGCAGTTCAAGAAATTTCTGGAGATGCTAAAGCAAATTCACATCAACGTTCCATTAGTGGAAGCTCTTGAACAGATGCCAACTTATGTGAAGTTTTTGAAGGACATTTTGTCAAAGAAGAAGAGACTGAAGGAATTTAAGACTGTATCATTGTTTGAGGAAGTAGGTGGACCTTTGAGGAAGCAGATTCCAGCCAAGTTGAAAGACCCAGGGAGTTTCACTATCCCCTGTTCTATTGGAGGTCGAGATGTGGGAAGAGCTTTATGTGACTTAGGAGCAAGCGTAAATCTGATGCCACTGTCAATTTTTCAAAAATTGGGAATTGGAGGAGCTAGGCCTACCACCATTTCTCTTCAGTTAGCAGATAGATCCACTGTACATCCTGAAGGGAAGATCGAAGATGTACTTGTAAGGGTGGATAAGTTCATCTTTCCTGCAGATTTTATTATTCTGGACTATGAAGCAGATAGAGAGGTGCCAATTATCCTGGGAAGACCATTTCTTGCTACAGGAAGGACGCTGATTGATGTAGAGAAAGGAGAGCTGATTATGAGAGTACAAGATGAACAAGCTACTTTTAACTTATTTAATGCTATGAAGGTCTATGATGACCCCGAGGAATGTTTCTCTGTGGACATACTGGAGTCAGCAATCGAAGAATATTTTGAGGAAAATCATTCTGGAAAGGAAGATGATGCTGAAGAATTACCCAGTGAAGCTGCAGCATGGATAGAGCAAGGGCAAAAGTTTGGGGGAGTTAGGCAACCATTTGAGCCATTGGATCTGTTGTATAGAGAAATAAAAGGAACCAAGTCTTCTATGGAAGAACCCCCAGAATTAACCCTAAAACCTCTACCTGCTCACTTGAAATATGCTTACTTGGGTGAATCAGATACATTACCTGTGATCATAGCAGCAAATTTGAAGGAAGAAAATGAGCAAAGTCTGTTGCAATTGTTGAAAAGGCATAAGCGAGCAATAGGATGGACTATATCTGACATCAAGGGGATAAGTCCCACAATCTGTATGCATAAGATTCTGATAGAGGAAGGAAGCAAAAATTATATTCAGCCACAGAGGAGGTTAAATCCCAATACGAAGGAGGTAGTGAAGAAAGAAGTGATCAAATGGCTGGATGCAGGGATTATATTTCCCATTTCTGATAGTTCTTGGGTAAGCCCTGTGCAATGTGTTCCCAAAAAGGGTGGAGTCACAGTGGTTCAGAATGAGAACAATGAAATGATCACTACAAGAACAGTAACTGGATGGAGAATTTGCATTGACTAAAGGAAGTTTAATGATGCAACAAAGAAGGATCACTTTCCTTTGCCATTTGTAGATCAGATGCTGGATAAGCTAGCTGGACAAGAGTTTTATTGCTTTTTGGATGGATATTCAGGGTATCATCAAATAGCAATAGCTCCAGAGCATCAAGGATTAACCACATTTACTTGTCCCTATGGAACATTTGCTTTTAGGAGGATGCCTTTCGGATTATGCAATGCTCCAACAACATTTCAGCGTTGTATGATTGCTATTTTCTCTGAGATGATAGATAATGGATTGGAAATTTTCATGGATGACTTTTCAGTATTTGGGGAAGATTTTGAAGCATGTCTGGTGAATTTGGAAAAGGTTTTGCAATTATGTGAGAAATCACAATTGGTACTAAACTGGGAGAAGTGTTGTTTTATGGTGCAACAAGGAGTAGTCTTGGGACATAAGATATCAAGAGCTGGAACGGAAGTTGATCCAGCCAAAATTGAGGTGATTGAAAAGATGGCAGTACCAAGTTTAGTCAGAGCAGTTAGAAGTTTTCTGGGGCATGCAGGATTTTACCGTAGGTTTATTAGGGAGTTTTCAAAAATTGCAAAGCCCTTGTCTGAGTTGTTAGAGAAAGACAGGAAATTTGAGTTCTCTCCACAATGTATGGAAGCATTCTTGAAGTTGAAGTCTGCTCTGATTTCTGCACCAGTTATGCAACCACCAGATTGGAATGCTCCATTTGAACTCATGTGTGACGCCAGCAATTTTGCTTTAGGAGTAGCTTTGGGGCAGAGAAAGGAGAAAATATTCAGGGTGATCTATTATGCAAGTCGAACCCTTGATGGAGCTCAGAGGAATTATACAACCACAGAGAAAGAGTTGTTAGCTGTGGTATTTGCTTTTGACAAATTCAGATCATATCTAGTTGGGTCTAAAGTGATTGTTTATACAGACCACTCAGCAATCAAGTATCTAATGGCCAAGAAAGATGCCAAGCCGAGGTTGATCAGGTGGATATTGCTCTTGCAAGAGTTCGATATTGAAATCAGAGACAAGAAAGGAACTGAAAATCAAGTAGCAGACCACCTCTCCAAACTGGAAAACCTAAATGGAGAAGAAGAGACTGAGCAAGTCAATGATAAATTTCCAGATGAACAGTTAATGAGATGCGAAGAGGAAGCCCCATGGTATGCTGATATAGCTAATTATTTGGCTACTGGGAGGACACCTTATGGAGTCAAGGGGCAGAAGTTGAAGAGATTTCTCCATGATGCGAAGTACTATTATTGGGATGATCCAATGTTGTACAGACAAGGATCAGATCAAGTCTTTAGGAGATGTGTACCAGAGAAAAATATGCAAGCAATTTTGGCAGACTGCCATGCTGCAGCATATGGAGGGCATTATGGTGGACAGAGAACAGCTGCAAAAGTTCTTCAGTCAGGTTTCTTTTGGCCCACTATTTTTAAAGATTCATTCTCATTTGTGAAGAATTGTGATAGATGTCAGAGGGTTGGAAACTTGCCTGCTAGAAATGCAATGCCATTGAACAACATAATTGAGGTAGAATTGTTTGATGTGTGGGGAATGGATTTTATGGGTCCATTTCCAATGTCTTTTGGGAATGAGTATATCTTATTGGCAGTAGATTATGTGTCCAGATGGGTGGAAGCATGTGCTTGTGCCCGCAATGATTCAGCTACAGTGATGAAGTTCCTCCACAAGAACATTTTTACCAGATTTGGCACACCAAGAGCTTTAATCAGTGATGAAGGCACTCACTTCATCAATAAAAGTTTGTATGCGATGTTGGCTAAGTATAATGTTACCCACAGAGTTTCCACAGCATATCATCCACAAACTAATGGGTTAGCAGAGCTTTCCAACCGGGAAGTAAAGAGTGTCCTTGAGAAGGTGGTGAATGTGACCAGGAAAGATTGGTCTAAGCACCTAGATGATTCACTTTGGGCCTACAGGACTGCTTATAAAACTCCTTTGGGGATGTCACCTTATAGGTTGGTCTTTGGGAAAGCTTGTCATTTACCTTTGGAGTTGGAACACAAAGCGTATTGGGCAACAAGGAAGTTGAATTTAGATCCAAAATGCAGTGGTGCAAAGAGAATGTTGCAGCTGAATGAGCTTGATGAATTGAGGCTGCAGTCATATGAAAATGCCAAGTTGTACAAAGTGAAGGTTAAGAAATGGCATGACAGCAGGATTTCTGAGAGGAAATTTGAAGAAGGACAGAGAGTCTTGTTGTTCAACTCCAGGTTGAAGTTATTCCCAGGGAAGCTGAAATCTCGGTGGTCAGGACCCTTTGTAGTGGTCAAGGTGTATCCACATGGAGCAGTAGATCTGAAGAATGAGGACACTGGAGAAACATTCAAAGTAAATGGAGCTAGGGTGAAGCATTATCATGGAGGAAGCATAGACAGGGAAAAGGCTTCCATTCCCATTGAAGAACCTTAAGCATCGGAGCCCCTGAACCATTGGAAGGAATGTCATCAAAATTGCATAAAAATTGGTTCAGGGAGTAACACTTTTAATTTAATACATTTTATATTCTGTTTCATGATTAGTTTAATAGTATTTATCTTTGTTTGCTACAGCATGTAAATAGCATGATTTCTATATTTTAGGTAGTTAAATTCCATGTGTTAGAGTAAAATTAGAGTTAATTTCATATTTCGTATAATTTAATTGAAGTTTTAGTATGATAGATTAGGAAAATCTGAAAAATTTATGTGAATATTCATTTTGCACCGAGTAAGAAATTAACTATATAAAAAAAATTTACAGAAAAGGGACACATGGAAGGCAAATAACCGCTGAGAAACTGTTGCTGCTGATGTCATCGGAGGCGGAGTTACTTTTTGGCAGGTTTATTTGTGGTGGTTAAATTTTGAATTTTATAATGTGTCGTTTCACAAGAAGTCGAAGGGTTTCCTAGTTTTGTATATATATTTTCTGCAAATGAGAATTCTGAAAAGGAAAACTTCACTACTTTGGGTAATTGGAAGAAGAAAGTGACAAATTGAACAAGAAAATCCGAAGGTCTGTGAGGATAAAGAGTCATTGTAAGTACTCCATCTCTTTTATTTCATTTGTTGGTTTTTCAAACTGCGATTAGTAAGAGAACATGGAGAAACATGCAACCAACGGTAATTTTCAAGTTTGAACTTTCTGAAAATTGTTTGGGATTGTGGTTTTTCTGTAAATTCTGGTGTGAAACTTCTTGTGAATTCCATGTTTGAGGATTGAGGATACTACATTGTGATGGGTAGTCGATTTTTAGGGCTAAAATGTGACATGTTTTACGCGTGCGAGACAGAAAGGGGTAGGATAGTTCTTCTCTAGGGCTTCTTGAAAATTTGGATTCGAGTAAAGGAAAATTACCTAAACCTCTCATTTTTCTTGAGTCTGTGAACCAAACTTTCTGAATTACTTACTGGAGCATAAAGTTTGGGGGAGGGTATTTTTCCTTGCTTGGATGAACTGTTGAAAGATAGGTTATTTTTGTTAGAAATTGGAAAATGTTTCTGTGCATTGCGTTTGAAAAGATATCTAGTGCTTACTTTTTGGTTTGGGTTGAGTACAGAAATATCCGTGATGAAAACTAAACAACCCGCAAAAAGAAATCCTGGTTCAGTAGCAGAAAGTCCAACCCCTAGTCCTGCGAAGAAAGGCAAAACTTCAGGAACGCCAGTGCGAAGGTCCAGTCGAACAGCAGTAGCAACTATGGCGAGAAGGAATGCAAAGCTTCCTAAGACGAGTGCAGACAACCCTGTGGAGGTGCAGGATGAGGAAATACCTGTTGCAAGAAAGGAGACACCATCTGAGAAAGCAAAAAGGGAGAAAGAAGGTCTGAAGAAATTGGTTCATGCTGCTGAACAGTTACGACTGATTGAAGTAGAAAGGGAAAAATCAGCAGGAAGTAAGAAGGCTACTCCATCTACCCCAAGCACGAAGAAGAAGGAATCAAGTTTAGCCCAGAATGAGCAAGGGAAGCCATCATCAAAAGCCCAACCCAAGAAAGCAGTTGCCCCAGCAAGAGAATCGAGACAAAAGAAGGTTGAAGATAAGGAACAATCTGAGGAGGAAGTTTCTGAAAATGAAGAAAGTGACGATGCAGAACAAGAGGAAGAAGCAAGTCAAGAGAGTGAGGAAGCTAATGCAGAATCTGAGGATGAACAGAACTCTGAAGAAAGTGATGCTGCTGCATCAGAAGAGCAAGTGTCAGGTGAACAAGAATCAGAGGAAGAGTTGGAAAAGTCAGAAGCTGAAGAAGAGGAATCTGGTGAAGAAGAGGACAAATCAGAGGAAGAAGAGGAGGAACCACCGAAGAAAGTTAACAAGAGAAAGAGGGAAGAAGAAGTTTCAACCAACAAGCAAGAGTTTATCCCAAGAAATCCTAAGACAGGAAGGAGGATCAAAGTGGTGGCAGTGAAAGAAGGAGAGACATCTGGCAAGTCTCAGAAAAGAGAGCAAATCAAGAAAAGAAAAGCAAAAGTGAGTGAAGGAAAGGTTTTGACCCCGGATGAAATTGACAATCTTCCAAAGTTTTCATCCAAGTTGCACAAGGAAAGGATGAAATTTGTCATGGAAAGGCAGCTGTTAAGTGAAAGAGGATTCAAGAACTTGAAAGTTCTACCTGCGGATTTGATGAAGCAGATCGAGCAGCAGGGGTGGGAAAATTTTGTGATACCACCGCCTTTTCCTATCATCGCATTGGTCAAAGAGTTCTATGCAAACTATGAGCAACCCTCTACTGAGAGGCCTGAAATTGTTGCTATTGTCCGAGGAAAAGAAGTAAGGTTGAATGCTGAAGCTATACATGAGGTGTTCGGAACTCATGCCCCAGAACCCGATGAGTTTATGGAGATCTGTCTTGCACCCACAAAGAAGCAGCTAAGCGACGCCTTGGAGGTGGTAGGACTCCCAGGAGCACATTGGAACGATGAGGCGAAAGATAACAAATATGTGCTTTCCAAGTTCTTGCATTCGGAGGCAAATTTGTGGCTACAATTCTTGAAGAACAGGATCAGTCCGACCACTCATAACACCAACATTGGTCAAGACCGCATCCTGATGATTGCTGCCATTCTGAAGGGTGAACCGATCAACTACGCACCATTCTTGGTTGATGATGTTGGTTACTCTGCCTCAAAGGAACGAGGACCCCTTTTCTGTCCTTCTTTGATTTCTGAACTATGCAAGAAGGCTGGAGTTCCATTTCACGATGAAGAACCGCGCAAAACTATGAGAACTCACTTCAATGTCGGATATCTGCGCCAAAGGCATGAGAACTCCCAGAAAAGAGAAGGAGTGGAATCCTCTTCGGCTGACCAAACTTCTGTGCAGGTTTTGCAGGATAAAGTGTATGACATTTCCGAGCAAAGCACCCAAATCCTGAAGGAATTTGAGGACCTTTGATAAGCTCACTATTTCACTCACTTATCTATATTATTTTTATACTATTTTATGTAGTTTTATTAAGTTTATATATATATTCTATGCATGATGTCAATATTAGGTGGTATTAGGTGTGTTTTGAGGTTTATGCAGGTTTTTAGGCCTAAACTCACGAGAAAACCATTCCGGAAGCAGTGACGTGTAAGAGTAGCAGTGAAGAGTTTTTCCACAAGA